>JASDQU010014495.1:173641-193247 GCA_032191745.1 Picea mariana | reverse complement strand
TAGGGTAGAATGATTTGTGAACATCTTAAAGTGTTTGCCCAGTAAAGAGTGCCTGAACTTCTAAAGTGCATATACCATGGCTAGGCCTTATCTTTCTGTGGCGTTGTAATTTTGTTCTAATTCTTACAATTTTATGCTTGCAAAGGCTATAGGATGGTCTAAGTCCCCTACTCCTGGCTGCGTCAGAATTAGTCCAAGTGCTATGGCTGATGCATTTGCATGCACATGAAATGTCTTTTCCAAATATGGGAATACTAAGATAGGTGTTGTGACCATATTTTATTTTAAGAGGTCCAAACCTTGTTGAAATTCCTCATTCCAGTGAAATATTATATCCTTCTTTAACAGTTTTTCCATTAGCGCAGTAATCTGCGCATACCCTTTTATAAATTTCTTGTAATAGCCTGTATGCCCCAGTGTTGCTCTTAACTAGCACACTGATTTTGGTGGTGGTAAATTGATAATGACTGCAATCTTAGTAGGATCCACTAGTAAACCTTGTTTACACACTATATGTCCCAACAATATTCCAAAAGGTGTTCCAAAAATGCACTTCTTGATATTCAATGATATCTGGCATTGCATGCATCTTTCTAACATGAGTCTTAACACTTCTACATGATCCTTTAAGAGACTATATACCGTCCAAACATCTAGATATACTTCTAAAAATTGATTTATGAACTCCATAAAAGCAGTTATGACTACTCTTGAAAATATGGTTGGTGCATTCTTCAACCCAAATGGCATGACTATGTATTGATAGGATCCCCATTCTTTAGAAAAAGTAGTCTTGTACCTATCTTCTGGAGCTATTTTGATTTGATGGTAACCTGAGAATCCATCTGTAAATGAATATGCTTGTTGGCCTCCCACATTCTCTAAGACCTCATCTGTGAAAGGGGTAGGGAAAGGGTCATGTAAGCAAGCATCATTAAGTTTCCTCATATCTACACAAATCCTTATCCCCCCTTGTTTCTTTTCTTGGACTACCATAGGGCTTATCCATTCAGATTCCTCTACTAGTCCTCTGATACTAATTTCCAACATTATGTCATTTCTTCCTTCACTTTCTTCTTATATATTGGATTCAGCCTGTAAGGTCTCTGTCTGACAGGTCTTGCCTCAGGTTTGAGAGGTATCTTCATCTCTCCTAGCGCTCTTGATATGCCTTTCATCTCTATAAATGTCGTTGGGAATAGGTCACTATATTCACGCAGTAACTTTGTTATTCTTTCTATTGTTTGTTCATCCTAATAGTCTCCAATACTTGCCATTTTAGGGTTATCAGTTGTTCCAATGTTGACTTTCTTCACCTTGATTGGTGCATCAAATACTTCTCACTCCAAAGATGGACCTTCTACTTCTCTTTCTCCTTCAATTTATGTAATATGAATATTGCGCGGGTCATCTTCATCTGGTGCTTCCTCTTCAACATGATAGCATGACAATAGTTCTTTGACTATCTGTCTATTCTGTTGTTGATACTCTATCATGATTTCAACCTCTGGTTCATCAATAAATATTACACCTTTTATCTGCTTCAAAGTTAAATCAATGTTGGGATTCTCATGTTCAAATGAGAAGGTTACTACACAATTCTTTTGTAATGTTGTCCATTATGTAGTGCCTATGCGCATTTCTTGGTCTACATACCAGTTCTCTAGAATTCCTTCCAGTGTGTGGATGAAGTGATGAGGCCATTCTTCTTGTCGTGTCATCCTCCATCTTGTTCTGTACTTCTCCAAGTGTTTTGTTGGTGTTCCTTTCCCATCATACCTCTACATTTTATTGCTCCTCTGCTCTACGTCGAATCTAATGCACAGTAACTGTTTGCATTGGTACCAGTCCTGTTTCTTTGTGTGCACCCCACCATCTTGCAGGTGTAGCCTTGAGTTCCATATCTAGGGCTAAGAGCCTTTGATTATCTAATACTTTTGCTTCATATTTTGTCAGAAATTCCTCTAGATAATTTACCCCATGAAAACAGGGAGGTTCACTTATCTCTGTACCAATCCATCTTACTGTGTGGTCTATTCTTTTGCACCTTTTTGTAGAAACTTCATGTAGTCTCTGCTGCCAATTCTCCAAACTTTTATCTGAGTCAGAAGCACATGATGTAATGCTTCTCTAGCTGAGTACCCCATCTGCATTTGGCTTAAAATAATCTTCTTCACGCGCGGTGGTTTTGTACAACTAATTTATTTCCTCCAAATCCAGACAGGTAGGTTCTACAAACCTTTCTCCTTCAGAAGGATCTAATGGTGCAATAACTCTATATTCACCTAATTCAAATCTCATTTTTCTTGTCTTCAAATTGATTATGGCATGGTTGTCAAATGCCCAATCCAATCCAAGAAATGTTGGATATGGTGTTGTGCCATATACTATCTCTATTACTTCAAAGTTTACCTTAGTGTGCACTCCATCCAAATCTATTGTCACACCTTTAAGCCTTCCAATTGGTAGAACTTTGTGTTGATTAGGTAATTTCAATTGGACATGTGAATAGCCTAGTGTGGTTTCTCCCATACACTACCATGTCTTCTTAGGTAACACATTTACTTCAGATCCTAAGTCCAGTATAATATCACTCATGTTGAAATCCCCAATATTAGCATTAAGTCTGAATTCCCTGCTTGTCCTCCTTCTTGTATGGACGTGATTGATTGTTTTCTACTCTAACTTCCCTTCTCCCTCTATATTAAAACTTTCTAACATATTTAGAATAACCTTAACAGATGATGGATCATTCAGTAGCTTAACATAGGATTGTAAAAAGTCTTTATGGTACTTACTTGCTCTAAAGGTTGTGCTTCACTGGTGTGGTACATTGATGAGGGCATCTTGTACATGGGTACGTTCTAAGTATGTTGTGCAGTTGATGTTGATGCAACATTCTGCTTGAGAAACTCCTATATGGCCTCCTTGAATGTCTCCTTTTCTTTCTGTGCATCAAACTGCTTATGTGGTTTGGTATTCTTCTTCACCCATTGGTGTTGTGTTGGATCTTGTCTTACTGCATCAGTTCCTGTCTTAGCTTCTCCTCGCATGACTATGTTGATATGTCTTATGTCATCCCTAGCTTTTGTAGATATCAACTGAACATTCTGGTTGTTTTGGTTCCACTTTTCTTGAATCTTTCCCTAAAGTCTTGGACAATCCTCTGTATCATGGTCTATTGCGTGACAGTACATACATGTCACAGGTGGAAGTGGACATTTCCTTTCATAATGTCTTGGTTATTGGTAGTTTTGGCACACTACTGGACCTTTGCCTCTTCCAAATCCTCCTTGACCTCATCCTCCACCTCTGTATCTAGCTTGATCTCCTCGTTGTGCGTTATGCTAAGGTACCTGGTTATACTGAGCGGGGTTATACTGTGGTTGTGCATTGTATTGAGGTTGCGCAGTGTTATATTAATGTTCCACATTATTATATGGAGGTGGTACATGGTTGAACTGAGGTGCAGTTTTCCCTGTCATCATTTCTGCTTACACCCTATAAGTATCTGACATTCTTTCTCGCATTAGCTCCATTGTCCTACAATCTTTATCGTCATGACCCACTGACTTGCCAAAATTGAAGTATGAACTCTTAGGTATTGTTTGATACTTATGCATCAATGGACAATGATATGGATTATGTTGATGCGTCTTACAAATATCGCACCACGATCCTCCTGTTGGCAAAGGATTTGGTGCTCCTATTGCCATATACTGCACGAAAGTTGGACATTCAATCTTGTGGTGTCCTTATGTCCTGCATGTGGTACACCAAACAACTTCTCTTTTCTCTTTGCCCTTATTCTAGTTAAGTTGAAATGTGAGGTTCTTCAAATCCTCCTTCATATCCGCTATTGTTGGATTTGTCATATGATATTGGTTCTCTTCCAGTTGTAAGGTTGCCTGCAGAGCCTCTGCATGAGTTTGGAACTTTTTTGTCTTAAAGGGTATTTCAAATGTGGTAATAGTGAGTTCACAAATAAGTGCCTATGTTGCATGTCAGTCATTAAACATTTTAACTTTCCTTTGAGACACTTGAACCTCTGATCAATCTCCCAAACATACTCTCCTGGTTTTTGCATGATTTGAATCATCTCATTCATGTACTGATCTTTTGAGCTAGGCTTTTGAAATTCATTGATCAGTAGCTTCTTCACATCTGCAATAGTCCTTATTACTCTTGGTGGACTATTTACAGCTAGGATCATGTACCAATCTAGTGTGCGGTCTCTTACCGTGATAGCTAACTGTGCAAGTTTTGTATCCTCATCTGTGATCTGCTTTTCTTCCCATATCTTCTCATAGATGAACAAGTTCTTTTCAGGGTCCTTTGATTCCTCTCCCCAAAATTCTAGTAACTTGATCATGGGATCATGTCCTACCATCTTGAACTGTGTTGAACTACTACCTTTGCGCGGTGTAGATACTTGAATATTACTTCCTAAACTGGATCCTCTAGTTGTTGCTCTCTGTTTGGATGAATTTCCTGTTGTATTTCTTCCACTGAAATTTGGTTGTGTAAATGGTCTTGTTCTTTCTAGTGTACTAGTCGCACATGGGGTTATGGGTTCCACATTGACACTGACCTGGATTGGATTTCTGCCTTTTGTTCCTTCCCTTGGACCTCTTGTCTTCCTTTAATATGTTACGCGCATGATTTCCTCAATCTTCTCCACAACCCGAAGATCCTCTACCTCTTCCTCATCACTTGTCAAGCCCTCTCTATTAGCTATGGTTCTCTTCTTATTATGCATCTTATATTGGTAGGGTGCTCCACTACACGTCTTTCCAACTGTTGCCATTATATGCTTTATCTCACCTTCCTTCATCATGATTAGGTCCATGGCCTCCTTCTTCTTTCCCTTATCCATTTCTTCCTCCATTTCTCCACCTCCTGTCAGTGCTTCCCCCCTTCCCCCATGCACGCAAGGAAGTTTAGTTGTCTAATTCCATATTCATCACACTGTTGTTATCCAGTAAAATCGTGATTGAAGTATACAACAATCTGATATACCTACCTCTAGGTCCTTTTACAAAATCCTGCTCTATTGCACTGTAAGACTTTGTGGTATCTACTGCAAATTTGGTGATAAATCCTGCAACAATACTATCTAACCATAAATCTATTGTGCGCGTAAATTTGTTGTTAACTTGTTGTAACTATGTGATCTCCACATGAATCCACTCCAGCTGTCTGATTCGATTTCTTGGGTGGTTGTTTTTTAACCTCAATAGCCACTCCTGCAACACATGCGGGAAATCACAAAAGAATACCTCATGCAAGTCACTAAACACGTATTTATCCAAATATTTGTGCGGTGTTATCTTAGGGTTTATGTTATCCTTTTAAGAAAACTCAATCTCCTTTGCTTTTAAACATCTTTTGATCTCCGCCTTCGTTGGATTCCATGGTCTGAACATTCCTTTTTATACCTTCATTCTCCACATGCTTCTTTTACGGATCATGTCCACTCAATCGCATGCAGTTCCAGCCGACAACAGAACCATTTGTTGGGTTTCTTCTCTCTCTTTCTGCGTTTTGGGCTGACCCGGATTCAGATCTAAATAGGTTTCCAACAAAACCCTCTAAAATTATAGGCCCTCTTGGTAAACAAGAAGGAAACACGGCACACAGAGTGCACTATGTAGTCTATGGGTGACTACAATGCTCAGGGTGACTACAATGCTCAATCACCCAAGATAGTTCTATGGGTGACTGCAATGCTTAGGTGCTTGCAGTCTAGGAATGAGTGGGGATCTGGGATTGTATTCCATCTTCTTAAGGCCTTTATATGATTATTCCTTCTTTGATTCCTAAGATTCATTCATCTTTTAAGCCCTGCATGCATTCTAACATATTCATTTTAACCATTCATTCATTCATTTATAAACTAATCATTGACAGAATCAAACATGAAACAAACATTATAGATAACACATGTTTTACCGTGGTTCACCCCCTCTTGAGCTATGTCCATAAATATTTGGCTTCTCTTCTCTTTTATTAGGTTTGCTGCAAATATGGAGTCGTGCGCACTACATCTCCAATCATACAATCATGAAAACGGTTCCACAACCTCTATGAGGCGGACTAGATCACACCAAGCTCCTTGGCCTGTGATCTAACCCTCAAGATCTAACCTACTTGACTCTTTTACAGCTCAAAAGCATACAAAATGTATCAGAACTACAATAATTGAACTAGGAACTTTGGAACCTTCCGAACATAACCAACCAGCGGGGCCCGACCTAGACCTCCTAGGTTCTTATTTATATTGGTGTACAAGCTTATTAGATGTTACAATATCTTACCAAAACCCTAACCCTAACATGGTTAGGTCTAACTGTCTGCGTGACTTGCATGCTTTCCTCCTTTGCATGTGGATTTTCCTCGCACATGTTGCTTTTCCTGCCAGTTGTTCTTCTCCAAAATTAGGCCTTTCCTTACCAAAATTAGGTATTTCCTCAAAATAGGCATGTGCCCAACACTGATGTCGTTTCTTCCTTTAATATATTTTTCTTCTCAAGAGCTCTGTCTCTTTCAGCTCTGCTCCACTCTCTCTACTGACAAATTGTCTCACACACTCCTGACACATATCTACAGTCCACGTAGCCTTTTTAGAATCAAGGTGATCCTAACTACCTAGCCAACTCATACTCTGGTTGTTTCACGTTCCCTTTTGTTGCTGGCATTAACCATTCAGGGAGATTTCTCGATGATTCCTTTCTTGATTCCAGCTCGAGAGTCTGCAGGTGGGCCTTTACAACCGAGAGCTTAAGATCCGGGTGAGTATCATGCCCCTGCATTGAAATGGTAGGAATTTCTGCATACAGGATGTCCACAACCCCAAGAAGGTCGGTGAACATTGTACTTAGCTCAGTGTATTGGTTCTAGGAAACTGCATGTGTTGTACTTTATGTTTCATACCTCCCCTAATGCTTGATGATCCTGAATCTCCTTTTAATATTGTCCACGCATCTAATTATGCACGACAATGTCCACTTGGTGTTGGAGTTGTAACTGCACATGAGGTTGGCCTAGTTTGTGGTTGCACTCACTTAATTTAGAGAGTAGAGTGGTAGCACAATCATGTAGGATTGGAGTTGGGATGGGTCACAATGTAATACCACTAGTGTTTCCATCTACTATAATGGGTGTTGATGGGTCGAATCAAAGGACCCGAGCAGGGATACTGGACTCATTCTTGGAAATCGACGATCATGGCAGAATGCTTGATACCGATGTTGGGTGGTTGAGTTGTCGACAGAGATGATTGATGTTACAAATAAACTTTGTATGTATTAGTTGTTGCAGCAACAATGGCCTTCTGAGTGCTTCTATTAGTGTTGCAATTTTCAACACCATCTGGACGGAGCCCTGTCCTGATGAGGGGTGGAACTGCGGATGTTAGGGCTGATCCTTTATCGTTTTGTACTTGTTGGGTTGGACTGTGTTTGTTATTGCACATGGGAGTGGATCTCAAGGGTTTTTTACTAAAGTATCATATTTGGATCCCCCGGTAGGGGGAACCATGCATTATGCCTATAGTCACACAACCTTAGCCTGCTTGTGATCTTGATTGTGCTTGGTGCACATTTCCAGAGTGTCTATTTCTTTAATTGGTACTAGTTGCAGATGTGCGGGTCTATGGTCTAATTGACGATGCCATTGCAACTATTTTAGAGGGATTATGTGGATGGCTAAGGCTGGGTCAAAGAGGATGTATTGTTGCTCACTTTTCCTGCTACTATTTCCCCATACAAAGAACATGAATCCTTTCTTATAGAGAATAGGGAGGTCGGTATTGAGTTGGCCAACATTTGCGTTGGGAAAAGGAAAGTGGGTCGGCAGGTAATATGATACAACTAAGAGGCGTGTTGGGGTCGTTAATAACTGAGAGTGTTGTAGGGAACCCATCGATTCCCCTCGGGGCATTAAAATTTATACTATTTTGGTTGTCCCGTTGAACCATAAATGAGTGGGAGTTTCATGACACTCCCCATCGAAATTCTCAATTTGTGAGACATATTATCCCATTGGTATTCATGGGGCATGGCTACCATATTTATCACCATGGGTGATCCAGATTTTGAGAAGAACGAAATGAATACATATTATTAACAGGTGCTTAACACAAAATAATAGAGATACAGTAAAACTAGTTTTCTATTCAATAAGGAAATAAGTTGAAACTATAAAATGCAGCGGAAACAAGCTTGCTAGAATGGTGGCAACTTATCTCTGAGAATAGATGTGTCGGTTGCGCTCATTCACAAGAAGATGATTACAATGAGGCTATGAAGGCCTTTTTACAATAAACAAGAATGCCAAAAACCCTAGACATCCAAAAACCTAACCCTAGGAGATGAAGCGCCAAAAGTCATGTGGGCGATGTTAAGGTAAGTTAGTACATCAACTTCTCGAGGTCGGAACTTTTGCATACGATCTTGTTGACGGGGAAATTTGACATGCCGTCAACTGGAAGAATAGATCCGGACCAGGGTTGTCTGAATAACCCAAGTTCTTTGGTGTAATCTATTCTGACGGGTTTAATGGCTCCGTTAGCCAACTAGGGTCCTAAAACAAAGAAAAGAAATAAACTACTTAATGCTAAAAACTATAATAATACATATACTTTAATCTAATTATTTACAAATGTTTTAAACAGAAAGATAAATATGAACATGTCCTTATGAACAGAGTAATTAAAGGTTGCAAGTTTTAGTGAATGCCTTGCAAAATCAATGTCTGGTAATTGTTTTCAAAAGTAGATAAAGAAAGCGCATGTTTTTATATTTTATGTTTTATAATCAGATATCTAAGAACCATAAATAAAATATGATTTGAAACAAGGATAGAGTGATGGTCAAAGCCAATCTAAAACTATCATGTTTCGCTAATAAATAAAATAACAGAAATTAAATGGAAATAAAGCTAACCTGAGATTAGTTTCATAATTTGTCTATGTCTTTGTGCGATCCAAAGCTCTAGTTGTCTCGACTGTGAGAGAAATCTATGACAAGCTTGTACTAATGCCTCCCGAATAAACTCCAGGTGTTTATTGACAGCTAGGATATAAGAACAGAATAGTAGACATGTATGTCCAATGATCTTATAATTATGAATGATTACACTAACAAAAATCTTAATGAAAAACATTCATTTTATCAATCAACTAAACATCAAACGTAAATCATGATATTAAAATTGATATAATGATCAAAGTGATAATATATGAAACGACAAGTTATAGACAAAATTTAAAAGCATTCAATAATATGAAATGTCATATGCTAAAGAAGCTAAAGCTTTGTAACATATCAATATCTCATAATATAAAAGTCAAAACATAGATGGAACAATGTCACACTGGTCTAAAGCTAAAATGTGAAACACTTGTCCATATAGTTTTGAGAATTACATGCCTATAACCTGTTCCAGCCAAATATGTCTCTCACTAACAAAGTGAATAGTAATTAAAGTATCATGAGATCCACATACTCATATCTCACAAGATAGAGATGGATCTCTCAACATTAAGTAAAATTACAAAAATAGTGGATTTGGAAACCACTTATAACAGAGTTGGTTTATTCAGAAATAGATCAAAGCATGAAGAAAAAGAAACTACTAATCACTTCCGTATAATTGAAAGATATTTACTCCCAGTAATCAGCAGCAATATCTCCAATTTCCTAAAAAAACAAAACAATTTTCATAAATTAGAAAAAAAAATAATCGTAACTAATTACTAATTTTTATAAGAAAAGAGACTTGGCTACAGAATCGAAGATTTTGTAGCCAGTCTTAATTTAGAAAATAAAATCAAACTCCAAATCGACTTATTTTGAATTAGACAATAGAAATGGAATAAAATTGTTTTACAACAAGTGTGTATTCATATGTATGATTATTGGTACGACCATTGAATTTGTGACAGGACTATCAAAAATATCAAAGGCTCTTCACAAATCGAAACTATCGAACCATTGAAACAATAATCGTATTAGCACCAAAAAAAATGTGTCTAACAACCATTTTATAAGATTTGTATTTCTATTTCATATGAATGGTTTCTTGAACGATATACCTAAGGCAGAAAATTATTAAAACAACAAGCCAAGTTTTATGTTTAATTCATGCTTGCAGGCATGAATTAAAGATAAAACAATCAAAAATCGAAATAGTAAAATTAATGAAGTAGGCTTTAACCCAATCAGTCATAATAAACTCAGAAAAGTGTTTATAGACGAGTTGATGGCAGAGACAGAAAAATGCAAATTCTTTCAATCGTGTACAAAATAAAAAACGATGTATTGTTGCCAACAATGGCGACGTACTGGACGAAGCAGTTATCTCTACATCACTGAAATTTCATGTTAGGATGAATCAGAAAAATGAATATTTGAGAAACAATTGACAACAAATCAAGCATTCAGATCAAAACTCGGGAAATAACATAGTCCAGAATCAGATGTGTTTCTGTCAAAAAAGAAATCTGGTATCAAATCTAGATTACGAGCGAAACGATGTTTAAGGCAACTGCCTCTGATACTCTTGGCAGGGCCACTGCTGCTAGTAGGCGTCCATAGCCTCGACAAGGACGCCATTTAACCCACTCTAACACCTTTATCATGTCCAAGAGTCATACATCCATGATAAAGAACATCTTTACTTTTGATCAATTCCAAAAAGACATACCTGATCATTTTCTTAAACCCGACATTGCTTCGCTGCCAGCAGGCCTGTTCAATACCCCGGTGAAGTTGTCTTGGTATCATGCATGCATTTACCCACTGCCAGCAAACCTATTCAGTGTCTCGGTGGGTTTACAAACACTTCCCACACCTTCCAGTGCTTTCAACCCTCTAGAATTAATTTACAAATTTGCAGAAACTTTAAGATATTCAAGAGAGCAGGGTGATACTGAAAATTCCATATTTTGAAAACAAAATTGGATCTTATATAATTCATCTTCTTATTTAATGATCTTTACCATGATTTGAACACTTAGATTTCTGTTAAGAAACCATCTCAAGGACAGGAAGGTATAATTGAGTTGTTTTCTCAAAAAACAGGGACAACGTTAAGAGTTTTATTAATGATAATTGTATCCTCTCGAGATTTTGAAAAGAAACCAGCAACACTGTTTTGAGCAGGAATTTTCTTTTGTTGATCTGAGTTTTAGCATTTACAGCACCAGTGTTTTGAAAATTCATCAAATGTTTCTCTTGGATAAAAATTCTAGTTTTCCTTCCATAAATGAAATGGTGACACAGATATAATTAATTCAGAAACAAATCAAAAGACAAGCAAAATGAAAAGAACCAGAATAAAAAATCAGAAAACAAAATTAAAACAAAAAAATATGTACAAAGAGGTGCATATGGAATCATTATGAGAAATACCTTTTGAGAGCTTGGCCATTCACTGGGAAAGTGTCTGGTTGTCCCTCCAAATTGTGCAGATGGAAAGAGCTGGGACCTAGTTTTTCAGAAATTACAAATGGTCCCAACCACAGATTCTGGAACTTGGTGTGTTCCCCCTTTCCCTCGTGAGATTTGTCCCACTTGAGAACCAAATCTCTGACATCGAAATTCCTATCTGAAGAAGAATTTGAATCAAACCAGCTTTTTTATAATTTGTTGATGCTGATCCAGTTTCTGTTTTGCTTGTGCCCTTACTTCCTCCAATTTTAACAAGGCATTAATTCGACTTTCTAGGGGAGGGCACTCCTCTTCTTGAACTTTCTGCGATAATTGCGAGGAAGGAAGTAGAACATGTGGAGGGATAATTGCTTCTCTTCTGTAGACGAGAAAGAAAGGGGAATTACCAACAGAGGCTTTTGGTGTCACCCTATCAGCCCAAAGTGCATTGTACAGTGCATTGTGCCAGTTCTTATGATTCTCTAAAACTGTCCTCTTAATGATCTCGATTAAATTTTTGTATGTTCATTCTATTAAACCATTTCCTTGAGGGTACTAGCTCTCAAAATATTTCAGTTTAATCCCTTTTTCCAAGGCAAAGACGTTCATATCGAGAGATGAAAAGTAAGAGGCGTTATCAAATACCAAACAATTGGGAATGTCGAATCGAGTGATGATATGAGAATTGAGGAAAGATACTACCTAATTTATGTTCACCACTTTCAAACGTCCAGCTTCAAACCATCTAGTAAAATAAGTTGTTGTTGTAATGATATACTTGTGATGTTGTGAAGAACAAGGGTTAATTGGTCCTATGATGTCAAGACCCCATTGCTGAAAAGGAGAATCTACAGTGACAGGATGCAAAGGAAATGTTGTCTTTTTCACTCGTCTTGCAGCCTTCTGGCAGATTATGCATTTATGACACATCGCATGGGCATCTTTAAACAAAGTGGGCCAATAGTATCCATCTCTTAACACTTTGTGAGCAGTGGTGTCTCGACCGAAGTGGCCACCGGCTTCACCTGCATGAAGTTCAGATAGCACTTTCACTGCTTCTTCCTTTTCTAAACAACGCATAAGAACACCATCAAAGTTCTTTCAAAATAATACATCATTTATTAACTGGAAAGACGCATATTTTAGCCTTAGTGCTCTTATGTTTTTAGGATCAAGATAGCGAGGAGCAGATCCATGCATCAAATAAAATTTAATATTGTCATACCAAGAATTGGCAGCAACTTGCGCACAGTTGATTTATTTTTGGTTGTGTTGATTTACAGATAAGGTGTTAATTTGACTTTCCTGCCCTTTAACTGAATCATCCACCAGTTTGCATAAGCCTTGACCTCTAACAATTTGTGCAAGGGTTATTTTGAGGTCATATTCTTGTAATGGCGTCATCCAATTTGCCCTTTTCTCACCCCAATTCTTTTTGTACTAGTAGGTTTCTTACAGCTGGGTAAGGAACAATAACCTTGGTTCTGGATTTCAGCAGGTATGACCAGAAGTGTTTCACTGCATTAAAAATAGCATATGCTTGTTGATATACTGCTGGGTAATTAATCTCTACTCCCTTGAAAGATGAGCTCATGAAGGCAATGGGTATCTCATTGCTTTTAGCGTTTTTATGTGTTAACACAATAGCATAAGATCGGTCAAAAGAAAAGGTGTAAAGAGTGAAATCTTGGGAGAAATTGAGACTCATCAAGGAAGGAGCTTCTATTATTGTTTTTCTAATGGATTCAAAAGCTTGACTTTATTGTGGTCCCCAATGGTACGAAATATCCTTTTTAATCAAATTCTATAATGTTCTTACCATTTCCGTAAAACTTGGGACAAATCTTTTGACGAAATTAATCTTGCCTAAAAAGGACTGCATGGATTTTTTGAAAGAGGGATGGGAGAGTTTAGCAATAGCTTGGGTTCTTTCAGGGTCAATAATAATTATGTCCTTAGAAACTATAAACCCAAGTAGTTTGCCTTTCTCTACCGCAAAGACCAATTTCTTAGGGTTGAGAGATATATCGAACTTGCGGCATCGTTCCAGGACAGCCCTGAGGTGAGACAAGTGATCTTTCTTGTTTTTAGAGAAGACGGTGGCGTCATCAAGAAAAACCACAACTAATTGATTTATGAGGCCACAGAAAGCAATGTACATTGCTCTCTAGAAAGTGGCGCCAACGTTTATAAGTCCAAAAGGCATCTTTCTATAGGCATAAGTGCCCCATGGGGTACGAAAAGTGGTTTTAAGTTGATCTGAGGGAGACATGAGGACCTGGTTGTATCCTGAAAAGCCATCTAACAAAGATAGTCTCTCGAAACCAAATACATGTTGTAAATTTGTTCCATTGGAGGAACGGGGTAGTTATCTTTATCAGATGCTCGGTTTAGGTTTCGAAAATCGACACAGAGTCGAATTTCGCCACTTTTCTTCCTTACATGAACTAGATTAGACACCCATTGTGTGTGACTTATCGGGAAAATTATCTTTGCAGTTAGTAATTTATTCAGTTTTATTTTAACAGTGGGTTCTAATTTAGGGTGCATCTTCCTCAATTTCTGTTGAAAAGGCTGAGCCTGGGGTTTCATGGGGATGACATGTTGTATGATGTTAGGGTCGAATGTTTTCAAGTCGTCATAGGTCCAAGCAAAAACGTCTTTAAATTATTTAAACAAATTTATGAAAGAAGATCATTCTTGTTCGGAGCATCCCATTCCTAGATTAATATTTTGAGGATTGTCCTTTGTTCCTAAATTAACCGACTCATAAATCAAAGAAGAACAGTTCGTTTTACAATTAACGGTCCCTCTAAATTTATCAAGCAAGCCATAAAACTTCTCTAGTCTTACAACAGATCTGGGGATAGAGTTTACCAGATCATATGCCGATTCATGAGATCTAGGATCTCATATTACCGTGAAATTTCGGAGGTTCTCATCGTGAATGCCTTCATCAATGATCACACCTTGGAAGGTGTCTTCCATATGCAAGAAGTTGATGATCTATTGGTCATCGTCGAACACTCTCCAATTGGTGTTTTTATCTAGGATCGACGGCCTGAACAACAATTCAATCGAAAATACATTAGGAAAAAGACCTTTTGCGGGCAATAGTTTAGAAGCAACATTATCCAATAAATCAGTCTCTGAATTACTCAGTCTAGGAATGGAATTTATGTTAAATGCTGAAAATTTTTGCATTAAACTCCATACCTCAGTTTGGTAGCTTTTCAGATGTGGTGATAAGCAATGTATGGATTTTCTTACCTGCCTAACCACGATTTCTAAATCACCAAATACCATTAAATTTCTCACGTCCATATCCAAATCTTTCCTAAGCCCTTGAAGAAGTGCTTCATATTCGACGGTGTTATTAGCGCACTCGAACTCTAAACGACATGCAATAAAAGTCTTATTACCTACAGGATCAATGAGTACACATCCTGCACCATCTCCTTCTTTGGATTTGGATCCATCAAAGTACAATGACCATATTTGAGCTTCGTTAGCAGTGTTTGGCACACTTGGCAAAGTTGATGTCTAAGTATAGGTCATAACTTCTGATTGTTGCCCAGGATCAGTGATAGGAGAAATTTTGGTCATGAAGTTACCAAAGAAGGTAATCATTCCCTGCATTTCAAATGAATTAGTAGATGCAGTGAAAGGTTTGTTTGAATCATTTAGATCTGTCGTGATTTGTTTAAGATAATGTTCTCTGTTTATCCTAATTCTATTGGGTTGTCCATTTTCTGGCAGCCACAAATGAGACCAATCTGTAGCAAAGTAACCATGTAGTTGCTCGGACCAGACCCTACTTAAAAACAAACCATAGACTTCAAGGATATCAACAACAATAATGTCAATTATCTGATGAACCTTAGGATTGGAAGATAATCTAACCAGAACATTCTTAAGCTCACCAATTACCTTAACATTTGTTCGATCAAGCTGAATGATTTTGAGATCAGAAGGTCTAACTTCTGCATTAATTTTTTGACAAACAGATAGAGGCATCACGTTTGATCATGCACAGGAATCAACCATACAATTATGTACATTCCTATTAAAATTTTCAAAGGTTAACAAGAAAGGCGGGACATTTTTCCGAGAGTTAACAACATAATTCTGTTGATTTTTAGTTGTTGTCCCTAAAACAGTTTTATCTACATTTGCTATAGTTTTCTCAGTTAAATCCCTTTTATCTGGAGGTTCAAATGTCGTTTTAGTTGGGATGTTTTTAGTTGTTTTTGAACCAATTTATGCAGTTTTCTTGCTGCCAAGATCGTTGTTTTTACTGTTTCCAGCGATACTCTGAAGCATTTTCTGCAAAATAAGGGGAAATTTCAGCAACTCAAAAACAGAAATATTAGCCCTCAGTTTTTTCAGATCTTCGATTAAATCGTATTCTAAAACAGGGGCTGCTAAACTTTGTTTAATTTCAACTTGATTTGACTGTTTTGGAAACACATTATTACTCACTTCATAAGAAGGTTTGTTTTGTGTTTTTCTTCTTGTGTTGTAGGGGTGAATAGTTTCAAAATTTGCTTGGAAGATACTATCTGAGAAGTGACCGAAAATGTTGGGAGATGATTCCTCCTCTTCCAATACTTCTTCCTCAACTACGTCTTTAGAACTTTCAGGAGGGACAAAAGAAAAATCATCATGTGCTTCTAAGATGGTTTGTAAATCACACTGCAAGCTTTCGAAATTTAGACCTTCAGTGGTCAAGTTTAGCCGGTTGTGAGGAAAAGGCTTTTTGAAAGGAGGTTTAAAACTTCCTTTGCTTGTGGATGCCTCCTCGGCTGATCTCTTCAAGTCAGCGACCTGATTGGACACTTTTTGGAAAGCTTTCTGCAAGCTTTCTAAGTCTAAGGTTTCTGGTTGACTTTTAGTTTGAGGGGGTCTAGCAAGGATTTCTATTTTCTTTTTAGAGGTAGAAATTGTTTCAGCTTCGCTATTGAGATTGTCTTTTAAGCTCAATATATCCTTTTCAATTTGGTTTGCCTCCTCAAAGGCTTCTAATAATGCGTTATTTTTAGACCTTTTGACCCAAATTTCTATATTATTATGCAGAGCCTTGGTGTAATATGCGAGAATTAGGCTTTCAGCAGGCATTGAATCTGCAGGGATTTTATTCTTTAAAGTAATAAATCTTTGGTTGAAGTCTTTCACTTTTTCCTTGGGATTCATTTTCAAGTTGGATAATTCCATAACCAAGACTTCCAGAGATTTATCATCCCTGAAATTCTCCAAGAAACAAGTTTCAAACTTGTCCCAAGAAACAATGGTTTGGGGTTGTTGAGCGAAATACCATGTGGAGGCATTTCCCTCAAAAGTATAAGGGAATAATCGGCATACTACATCTTCGTGTTCTACACTCTGAAGTTTAATGGCCAACATAAAAAAAATTATGTGGTCTTCAGCGGATTGTTTGGAATCTAGATCAAATTTGGGTAACCATTTCTTCGGATGTTTTGGTAGTGGGTGTTGAGGTCCAGGTACAGCCACGACATCTTGATCGAGCCAAGGTCTCGCGGGATTGTTTTGATTTTCCATGGGCGTTGGTGGTGTTGAAGGTTATGATGGTCCTCATGAGGAACTGCCTTCGTCTGAAGACTCTCCTCCTGAAGAGGATGGAGATGAATCAGGTGGGAAAGGTGGGATACCAGATCCTATGGCTCCAAGGATAGGCATTTCAGTAGGATTGGTAGTATTTTCACCTAACGGGTTTTGGATCAGACCAGTGTCTTCTAGTTGTTCTCAGATATTCAAGAAGTCAAGGGGTTCATTAATTGGCCTACCCGGCTGTCTGATATGGGCTAAGGCACTATGTGTTCTTATGAGTGATTGACGAATAATTTCTTGGACATCGGCCCCTTGAGGAACTGGTGTCACTGGTTCAACGGGAATCTCAGGGTTATTGTTTGAGGTAGTTGTTGTTTCAAATGTAACGTTGATTTCTGAATGACTACATGTTATGACAGGGGAGTGAGTGTGTGGGGTAGGAGTCTTGCGACCTCCACGTGGCATAAATTGAATTCAACCCTCCTTCTAGCGCCATTTGTTGACGGACAAATTTGACATGCATTCAACTGGAAGAATAGATCCAGACTGGGGTTGTCTAAATAACCCAAGTTGTTTGGTGTAATATATTATGACGAGATTAATGGATCTGTTATCCAACTAGGGTCCTAAAACAAAGAAAGGAAATAAACTACTTAATGCTATAAACTATAATAAGCAAGCGTGTATTCATTTGTATAACTCTTGGTACGACCATTAAATTCATGACAGGACTATCAAAAATATCAAAGGCTCTTCACAAATCAGAAACTATCAAACCATTGGAACAATAATCGTATTAGCACCCAAAAAAAAATGGGTCTAACAACCATTTTATAAGATTTATATTTCTATTTCATATGAATGGTTTATTTTAACGATATACCTAAGGCAGAAAATTGTTAAAACAACAAGCCAAGTTTTATGTTTAATTCATGTTTGCAGTCATGAATTAAAGATAAAACAATCGAAAATTGAAATAGTAAAATTAATGAAGTAGGATTTAACCCAATTAGTCATAATAAACTCAGAAAAGTGTTTATAGACGGGTTGATGGCAGCTACAGAAAAATGCAAATTCTTTCAATCATGTACAAAATAAAAAACGATGTATTGTTGCCAATAGATCTATGTTTTAGGCGCATGATAGCCCATTGGAAAGGTATCGTCGAGAAGATTCATTTTAGGAGAAATATTGAAGGACATTACTTGTTGCATACCCATTTTCCCAAAAAACGTCGTTTAGGGCCTCAAAACGGCTCCAGAAGTTTCAAGACCTAAAAAACTGCTAAAAATAGTAAATCACCAGAATTGCTAGAAAACTGTTTTGACCCATTTGGAAAAGACGGGTGGCCACCAATATCCACCTGGATCAATCCTCCCTCCTTAGGAAGCAATGGTCTCCATTGTGTTGAGTTTCCCCATCAAATGAGGAAATTTCTATTGAATTTGGCCCTGGGTGAGCCACTTGCCTTGGTGCAAGAGCTGCCCTGCTTTAACGACTCGATAAAGCTGGATCCTTTGTTGTCGAGTGTCCTTGATCTGTGTCTCCACAATCTGATCAGAGGATGCATGTTGTATGCAGTCGGGGTTGAACTATGTTGGTGTCAGTTGTTCTACTACTTTTGAGGTGTCCAATAATGGTGGGAAATAAGGTCGAAGGAGATCCACGTTGAACATTGGGTGCAAGCCAAGGAAAGGAGGAATGTTGAGCTCAAAATCATTATACCCCACAGCCTTGGTGATGGTGTACGACCAATAATGAAGTGGGTGAAGCTTCCGATGGGGTCCTGTAAGGCGTTCTTTCTGCAAGTGCAACCAAACTTTGTCACCCACCTGAAACTTATGTGGCACGAGATGTTGATCATGGCGCTACGTGTACTTGTCATTGGACTTCTGTAGGATATCCTGAACCTGTTAGCGAATGTGTTGGATCCGCCCAATGAACCGGGTGGCTTTGTCAGCTTCAGTTGGAGCAGGAGATGAGTCGGTTGAGGTGACCGCAAGGGGAAGTGCAACATCTATGGGACCAAATGGTTAGAATCCCAACCCCACCTGAAAGGGTTGTGGCTGATTGAGTTATTCAGGGCTCGTTTGTAGCTATGTTGGACATAGGGAAGGCTCTCATCCCATGTGTGAGGGTGTTTGGAATTATACATGCAAAGGATATGCACAATCATTCGATTTACAACCTCGATTTGGCCATCTGTCTAGGGGTGGAAGGTCGTGGATTTGGTGAGCTTGGTGTCCAGTAGTGACCAGAGGCTCAACCAAAATGTGTTGAGAAATCGATTGTCCTGATCTGAGACAATGTTTTGTGGGATTCCAAAATGTACCCAGACTCGTTCAAAGAAGAGCTTGACAGTGGCCTCTGCTGTGATGCTCTTCTTGCAAGAAACCAAAATCGCCATCTTAGAAAAACGATCAACAACCAAAAAAACATAGTCATTTCCCCGCTTGGTGGATGGGAGGCCCAACATGTATTCCATTGAGATGGATTCCCATGGCCTGCCAGGAGTAGGAAGAGGGGTGTATAGGCCCTATTTCTTAGTGGTCAGTTTGGCAATAGCGCAGGCAATGCAAGACTTGATATACTTGCTAACCTCATGT
>JASDQU010014495.1:148660-170014 GCA_032191745.1 Picea mariana | reverse complement strand
TTTGAGGAGGCAAGAAAACAATTTGGAAGAGATCGAGCTTCTTCATCAAAGGCTCGACCAAAAGTAAGAGAATGTAGAATGCCTCTGGCATTTGATCAGTCTGCTTTGCCCAGAGAAGGAAAAGAGGTAAGCAAACTTATGTAATTCTTATGTACTTGCATTGACTTGATTAAGGATGAAAGAGATGCACAAGAGCTACAAAATTTGATCAAATAATATGAGCTAGGCAGGATAGACCCCCTGTTGAACAAAGCAGTACATCAAGTATCTAGAAAGAGAAGAACAAATAAGGAATTACACCTTAATGCTCAAATTGGAGATTATGATATAGACTATGTGGTCCTCGACTTAGGGTTAGAAGTCAATGTTATGACAAAGCAGACCTGGGCACTGATGGGAAAACCTAAGCTGATTTATTCCCCTATCAGGCTCAGAATGTCTAATCAGCAGGCCGTGAGCCCATTTGGATGATTGGAGCATGTCCCTGTGGACATCAACGGGGTAAGGACGTTTGCAGACTTCGAGGTGATTGATATATTTGATGATACCTGTCCTCATCCTGCGTTGTTAGGAATTGATTGGGCTTTCAATAATTCTACTGTGGTTGATTTAAAGAAAAGAAGAATGACATTTGAAGGTGATGGACTTAGGGTCATTTCACCTCTTGATCCTTATGAAGGTCGTAGATATACATAACCCATTAGAGAAGAAGATCGTGCTTATGAACTTGAGAATATATATAAATTGACAGCAAGACAACACGATTACATCAATCCTACAACAGATGGGAATTTAAGCTGGCGAAGTGATAATGCATGCTCATCAGATTCAGAAGAAGCACTAGAGAATTGGCAAAACAAAATGTATGAAGTTTCTACGAGGAGATGTGCTAGATTGACTAGAGAAGTTCGTTGGATTGGCATAGAAGTAAGTAACTTGCCCACATTTGATGGTTTAATCACTTAGAGACTTTCTTATTTGAATTTGAAGAAATTGTACTAGTACAACGGAGGCTGTTGGCACTGGATGAGGCCTTGAAAGCAACACCAACCAGATGGTGGGGGACACACAAAAACAACATCACGGATTGGGTGCAATGTCACATTTTGATGACAATGTGCTTTTCAGACCAAGTAGAAGGGTGCGAAGTTAGATACACAGGTCAAAGCTATTTGAAGGACCATGTGCGAAGTTGTGAGGAGGTATAGAGAAACATTCCTCAAGAGTAGTGGGTGCATAAATTCATTAACACACTGGACATAACACCTATCAATTGGTATCTTCAAGCAGAACTGCGCCTCACCACTGCAGATTGGTACGGTATGACTCAGAACTTTGTAGCTACATTTTTATTTGAAAGTCAACACCCTACAATAGATAAAGCTTTACAAGTTGTCAGACAGNGTAAGTAACTTGCCCACATTTGATGGTTTAAATCACTTAGAGACTTTTTTGTTTGAATTTGAAGAAATTGTACCAGTACAACAGAGGTTGTTGGCACTAGATGAGGCCTTGAAAGCAATGCCAGCCAGATGTTGGGGGACACACAAAAAGAACATCACAGACTGGGTGCAATGTCGCATTTTGATGACAACACACTTTTCAGACCAAGTAGAAGGGTGCAAAGTTATATACACAGGTCAAAGAAATTTGAAGGACCATGTGCGAAATTGTGAGGAGGTCTAGAGAAACATTCCTCAAGAGAAGTGGGTGCATAAATTCATTAACACGTTGGACACACCACCTATCAATTGGTATCTTCAAGTAGAACTACGCCTCACCACTGCAGATTGGTACGGTATGACTCAGAACTTTGTAGATACATTTTTTTTTGAAAGTCAACAACCTACAATAGATAAAGCTTTACAAGTTGTCAGACATAAAGTCTTTAAGGAGGCACCTAACCCCCCTGTTGAGCAAGAAGAGGATGAATGGACTACACCCCTTCAGAAATTGCAAGGTTGTTACAATATCAATGCTAATGAAGAAGATGATCCTAGGAATGTGAACATCGCAGAAACAGAAGGACAAAGAGACATAGAAGGACCATGAGTCGAACTACCTTTTATTGGACAACCAATCAAAATCAAGAAATTTAATATTGGAATAGAGCAAGCACTTGAGCTAGAAAACGTTGGATATTATTGGGATGATGCCACTATTGACAAGATCACAGAACTACTGCATGAATATCAAGACTTGTTTCCAACCAAGTTCACTCATATGAAGGGAATTAGAGGGCCCATGGGAGAAATGAAGATCCCATTGAATCCAGATGCAAGACCAGTAAAACAGAGACCCTACAGATTGAATCCAAAATATAAGGAGAAAGTCAAAATTGAGTTATACAGAATGTTGGAAGCAGGAATCATAGAACTTGTTGAAGAGTCAGAATGGATCAACCCTATGGTGGTTCAAGACAAGAAAACAAGAGAGATCAGAATTTTTGTAGACTTGCATAAACTGAACGATGCATGTCTACATGATCCATTCCCTACATCGTTTATAGACGAAATGTTAGATAATGTGGGAGGACAAGAAGTCTACTCCTTCATAGATGGATTTTTAGGTTATCACCAGATCATGATTGCCAAGGAGTATCGCCATAAGACCACAATTGCAATAGAATGGGGATCCTACCAATACATAGTGATGCCTTTTAGATTGAAGAATGCACCATCCATCTTTTCTAGGGTGGTGATGGAAGCATTCAAGGAGTTTTTACATAAATTTCTGGAAGAATATTTTGATGATTGGACTATTTTTAGCTTATTGCAAAATCATATTGAATGTTTAAGACTAATGTTGGGTAAGTGCAGGCAATGTCAGATTTTCATGAACCTAGATAAGTGCATCTTCTTTTCACCCTTTGGAGTGCTGCTAGGCCATATTGTGTGTAAGCAGGGATTGCTGGTAGATCCATATAAGATTGCCATTATTTTTGATCTACCCCCTCCTACTTCATTTAGACAACTGTGCATTGCGCTGGGACATACTGGATACTACGGGAAGTTCATTAAGGACTATGCACATATTACAACACCCATGGAGAAGCTTTTGAAGAAACATTGTCAGTTTCACTAGACAAAAGAATGCCAGCAGAGCTTCGACACACTGAAACAGAAATGGTTACTGCGCCTATTCTGGTTTTCCCAGATTGGAGTAAGGAATTTCATGTGCATGTCGATGCATCCTCTATTGCATTAGGAGCTGTGCTAGCGCAACCAGGAGCAAGCGATATTGACCATCCATTAGCCTTTGCTAGCAGGAAGCTCTCAACAACTGAGATAAATTACACTACCACTGAGAGAGAAAGTTTAGCCATGGTGTATGCACTGTAGAAATATCATCACTACTTGTTGGGAGGACACTTTAAGATGTTCACTGATCACTCTGCGTTGAAATACCTAGTCAAGAAGCCAGTGTTGGGGGGAATAATATGCATATGGCTACTGCTATTCTAGGAATATGATTTTGAAATAGTGGTCAAGCCAGGGAGAATGAACAAGGGACCTGACCACTTGTCCAGGTTAGAACATGGAGAGGAACCTTGATCCGTCAGGATTTTTCGAATGACTTATGGTTGAGTTTTTTTAATTTGCATGAATTAATTGACCATTGGGAAACTTAACGAAAGAACGAGAAAAGAGAAGGAATTATACATCCATTAACATATTTGCAGATCTGAAAAGCAATGAATAACAACAAACCATAATACACAGGTTGATAACGGAGTTCGGCACAACTTTGCCTACGTCTCCGGGCCTTTTCTCTGTGGGGGAGGCTTCTTTATTTCTGTTTGAAATCTTAATAGTACATCTTTACAATGCTGAATGGTCTCAAGACTGATCTGGTCATGTTCACCTAGATCTCTAGAACCATGCACAAAAAACGGCACCTGAAACGGATGTCCCGAGCTCTAAGAAACGGTCCGACAACATCTCCTCCTCAACAGATTCCCTGCCTCAAACTGGCTTTGACTTGGCTTCTCCTCAGCATCTCTGCTCTGAATTGCTCTCCAAAAGCTGTCTCCATGGCCTCAAAATGGCCTTGGTTAAATAGTTGGGAAGTTGGTTATCCATATCCAACTTCCTCCATGAATTTAAGCTTCAAAAATGTCTAATAACCCCCAAAAATGGATAACCATTAACAAATGGGTTAATTACATTAAAATAAGAAAAAGTGGTTGAAAAACCCACTTTTCAACCATATTATAGTTAATTCCGGGCTTAGCTCCTTTCATCCGGGCACGCTCCTTTTGCACGGTCGTATGGCTTCATGTGGCCACGCGCTAGCCCCTGGGCTACGCACGGGCCACCCCTGCTAGCTCCAACAGTCGGTCATATGGTGACTGCCCATAGGGCCACGGGCTATGCGCCAACCATAACCGTTACAACCAAATTTTAAACCACAACATTTTAATTCAACGGTATAATATAACCCGCGCATTATTTGAAAACGGTGGTCATATAGTGTAACCGCAATGGAACCGCGGGTCGGGGCCAAGCCCCGACCCGACCCCCCCACCATTCAACACATAATTTAAAGTTAAATACAATAACACCACACCTTATAACAAGCACCAATGCATGTTCTATTGGTCGGAGTGTTGCTGCGAAGGCGCTGGCAGTGGAGGAGGTCCGGGGTTCGAATCCCTCGGGCTCCAAATTTTTTTACATAGGCCATATTGAAAAAACCCGGGGTGCCACGTGGCATCTGCTGATTGGGCCACGTGACACCCAACCATTCACTCGAACAGTGCCACGTGTCAGCAAGCGATTCGACCATGCCAACCAACCACAAACCGACATGTGTCGCTTGCCGATTCATCCAAATCATCTGCCACATCAGCTCGCCGTACGGTCCAGTCATCATGCCACGTCATCTTACTGTACGGTCCAGTCATCATACCACGTCAGCTGCTGACGTCACCCGTGCCACGTGTCACCCTTTCAGTGGTGACACGTGTCACCTCGGGATTGGTCCAACCGTACACCAAAAACGCCAAATCTGCCTGACACGTGTCACTGCCTGAGGCTGCCACATGTCCTGTACGGACCTACCACGTGTCCCGTACGGACCTGACACGTGTCCTGTATGGACCTGCCACGTGTCCTGTACGGACTGTACGGACNCGGGCTGTCCTGTATGGACCTGCCACGTGTCCTGTACGGACTGTACGGACAGGTACAGTCAGCATCCAAAAATTTTGCCTGTTTGGCTTGGAAGACAGAATGCGATATCTTCTTCATACGGACTCCGTTTGACAAAGTAAATATACCACCGGAATCAGGAAGACAAGATGGACGCAATGGTGTTGGTTTTGTTGGATTCTGAGCACTTTCATTTTTGAGCATTTTTCATGCCCTGTCAGGCTTCTGAATCCGATTTCGGATCAAACCTACTAGCTTGGAGGATACACTGCCAAATGCACAGTTGTTGGCCATCAGGAAGGTTGATGATCACTTCACTGAGATAGTTCGGTTCCTGTCAACAGGAAGGGCACCTCGTGAATATATAGTCATTCCAAAGAAACAACTAGTAGTTCGTGCTGTAGATTTTTCACTTATAGCTGGACAACTATATAAGATGGGACCTAATGAGATCTTGAAGAGATGCATTATGGAGGCAGAAAGACCATTGATTCTAGCAGAAACACATGAAGGCATCGCAGGAGGACACTATGCAGGGAAAGAAACAACGCACAAGGTTCTTAGTGCTGGCCTTTGGTGGCCCACTTTACACAAGGATGCGAAGGAATACTATAGAGCCTGCGATGTATGCCAACAAGTTGGGAAACCTTCTAGAAGTGATGAGATGCCTTTAGCACCCCAACTAACCTTACAGGCATTTGAGAAATGGGTCATTGATTTCATGGGACCTATCAACCCACGAGGAAAGCACGCAGGAGAAAGATACATAATCATTGCGACAAAATATTTGACCAGATGGGCAGAAGCAAGAGCAGTTAAGGACTGTAGTGCAACTACAACTGAACGTTTCATATTTGATGATATCATAACCAGGTTTGGATGCCCGAGGATCCTTATGAGCGATCAAGTTAGACATTTTATTAATAAGACTATTAAAGCCCTGACTGAGGAATTTGCATTTCATCGTCAAAAGAGTACTCCCTATCATCCACAAGTAAATGGGACAGTCAAAGCATTCAATAAGATCTTGGAGACAATGCTAACAAAGATTTGCAGTGTGTACTGAGACGATTGGGATTTGAGAGTACCAGCAGTATTATGGGCCTATAGAACTACTTGCAAGAAGCTGACAATGAAGACTCCCTTTAAGTTGGTCTATGGTCTAGAAGCAGTTGTACCCATAGAATATTTGGTTCCTAGTCTGAGAATTGCAGCCTTCACAGATATGGATGACACTGGCACTGTTAAAGAGAGGCTTGCGCAGTTGGTAGAACTGAAGGAAGACAGATTTATTGCAGGATTCCATCAACAGGTACAAAAGGAAATAGAAAAGGCCTATCATGACAAACACATTAAGAAGAAATCTTGTAAGCAAGGAGATATGGTATTGGTATATGACAGTAAGTCCATGAAACATCCAGGGAAGTTTAGAACACATTGGCTTGGGCCTTATGAGGTTGCCTATGTTACAGAAGGAGGAGATGCCCAGTTGAAGACATTGAATGGAGAATGGAAGGAAGGTCTGGTGAATGAGAGCCGGTTGAAATTTTACTATGACAACTAGCTGCCTTAGAGCTCTCAATAAGATCATAAGAAGAAGGGTCTAGGTACCAAGTGCAATTGAAACTGGGTACCAGACACAGAAAAGACAGTCTTCACACAGTGGGGAAGGGAGAACAGAAAGCACATCGAAGTAAAATAGAAGGTTCAATCTGGCACTGCCTCGGGATGAGTCACATGTGAGTTTTGGGTGCATGTTGGACCTTGGGAATGGAGTAAGGAAGAAAAGAAAAGAAAAGAAAAAGGGAAAGGAAAGATGAAGTGCGAACTGCGCGGAAGACACATTGACTAAGATTGGGTCGAAGTGGCCAAAGAAGCAGAAAATAAGGAGCGGAGTACGGTAAAACAAGCCATTGGATGAGAATATTGAGGAGAACAGATCAACAATGAAGATGTATCGTGGACAACTTAGTAAGTGGGAATAAGCCACCAATGGATGCTTTGGAGCACCTCGCGGGAAAGAAGGAAAGACAGGCTGGCGAGGCTCGGAAAACGTCGGTCAAGTTGACTTAGGGTTTTGACACCTAGGGTTTTGGTATTTAGGGTTTTGACACCTAGGTTTTGGCCTAAGGTTGTTGGTGAGTCATTGTAATGTATAAATAAAGACCGAGAGGAATGAGGAAAGGTTTGTTGTTTGTTCCAAGTTCGTTGTTGGTTGAGAGTTCATTATTATTGTTGAGTGATTGTTGCGGCGTGAGAGAGAAGTGTTGTGTGGGAGAGCCTTCTGGTATTGTAAGATCTTCAGCTGGGTGCAAAGATCAACCCTACAGTTGGGTATGCAGGGAGAGGAGAGAAGAAGAGAAAGAGAGAGAGATCTGCAAGCTAAGAGCGTAGATCGAACTGCATGTTTTCATATAATATCAAGAAACACAGTTCTGTGGACGTAGCCCTAGGGAGAGGGTGAACCACATATATCTTCTTGTTCTGTGTGATTGATGGTGTGTTGTTTTCTTCTGTTACTCTGTTGATGCATTATTATGTTAGATATAAGATATATAACTGTGCAAAGTAGGTTTATGCTTGGTAAGAATAGTTAGATCTCTGTGTGTTGTTGGCTTGGATCCACTTGCATTTCCTCTGGTTGTAGACACTTGTGTCCTGCAACCCCCTATTGCTACTTCGGGTGAAACTGCATCTGCTTCGCAGGTGTTGCCGAAAGGGCCAGTAGTTAGGGCTCGTTGGTGTGCTGTTAGAACCGAACCCTGGGTCTGCCCCTTTGCCAACAAAGACATTCAAGGAGAATATAACATTTTAGAGGTTAGTTATTTTTTAAATTCTTACCATTTACCAAAAAAAAAATTATAGGATCAATTTTGAAACACAGGAGATTTTTTCATGCGAAAATTATAAAAAACCCTAAATATTTTTAGATGTTTTCTAATTTTTTTCTAAAGAAATCACAACTTTTTAGACCTTTTTCAAAATAAATTTTAACAAAATTCTTAGGATTTTTCGAAGAAAAAAAGCAAAATTTGGTATATTTTTTTATAAAGTTTTTACAGTTTGTGTTGTTTTTTAATAATTTTGTCCCATGGTGGTTAGTGGGCGTGATGCCCCTCCACGCGAGACTGTGACTTGGCCTATGGGGGCGCTCGGGGCGATGCCTGACAATGCCTGGGGCTTGGTCACGGAGGGGTTTGGTGCGATGTCAGGCATCGCCCTAAGTGCCCCCATAGGCCAAGTCACGGTCCCACATGGAGGGCTTGGTCACGGGGGCCAGACCCCTCGCGACCAAGTCATGGTCCACCCACGACCAAGCCCTAGGCACCCCCGAGGCTTGGTCGTGGGGGCTAACCCTCAACATTGACCCAGGCCTGGCGACCAAGTCAAGGTCCCAGCCCAGGGGTTGGCCCAGGAGCGACAAGCCGTGGTCCCGACATCGCCCGAGTAATCCCTCGGGTCAATTTTTTTTAAGTTTAATTTTTATGGTCTATGATTTTTTTTAAATTTATTATAATGTAAACATTTCCCAGACCTAATTTATTTTTTTCATATAGAAAAAATTGTAGGAAAGAAAATATCTGTGAATGTATTTGGATCATGACCTACAATAATGGCATCCAAAATTGCAATTGGGACCTCCATGAATGCTAGGCAAGAAATTGATAGCACATTTGTTCAAGGTCCAACACCTGAGCTGTCAAGGACAATGAAGAATGTTAGAGAGTGGAAATCTGTGGAAGGTGAAAACAAACTGGAATATTCTTGGTTTGTTAAAGACAAACAAGGAAATAATGGAGAATGTCTATATTTGTATTGTTTTGAGTTTGAACATGTGCAAGGAAATTATCAACCACTTGGCTTGTTATGGGATATATGTTTGGTGCCAGACATAAATATTGTTTATGCACTCGTGAATCAATCCAAGACTTATATCAAGATTATATGTTGTTTGAAATTGAGCAATTATAACAGGGCCGAATGTTTTATAGAATTATGTGCATCTATCATTGAAGACATTGAGAAAGACAAGGTAAGGTTTTTTATTTTTATTTTTGTATCATGTATTATTTTTAGTATCATGTTAATATTTTAATTTTATTTAACACATAAATGTTATATTTTATTTTTACAGGATTTTGTTGAACGACTTTCACATATGTTAGTGGGGATTTACTCTACAGAGAAAAATATCATCAAAGTCATCAATGCCTTTAATATTGATAAGACACAAGAAGGAAGGAAAAATAAACAAAAAGTAACAAAGATTGAAGCTGCAAGAGTAGACAAACAAGAGCATGAAAGAAGAAAGAAAAGTCCTCATTCTATAAATCCTAAAAATGTTACATTTGACGATGAGGAAACTCCAAATGAAGATTTTGTTGAGATTAGTCCCAATCAGGTTATCACTCCTTGTTCTAAGAAGAATAAACAAGATAAACGCAAAAGAACAATGGTCGGGGATGATTCCATTCCTATTGATTATGAAGAAATCACTAATTTAGATGAAACTCATTTAAATCGTAAGAGGAAGAAAGAAAATGTTTTTGATGGTGAAGAAACCATCGTTATCTCTAAATATTATAATGAAAGTCCTAAAGGTAGCAGACAATTAATAACACTAGGTGCTGATCTAGAGGATGGTATTATGAAAACAACAAAAAATGCCATTCGAAATAGATTGAGGATGACGAACTTAGTTGATGATGGACATACATTTCTATTGAATGTGAAGCATCTTTATAAAACCATATAATGACAAGAAAAATATCAAAATAGAAAACCGCATCACTTGCATATTCACAATTGGAAAGCATTGATTAGGTACAATCCATATGCACTTGTGGTTGACTACCTAGTTCTTGTTGACCCAATGGAAGTTCCTAGTAGGGATGAATTTGATAGATCAAAATGTTTTGACTACAAATATTATGTGATTGGAGGAAACATTCTTCAGAGGCTAGAGGCTAGAAGAGAATTGATGCAAGAATACCCCAATAACCCTCTTTTTGAGATAGCTAAATGCATAATTTATGTTGGTTTATCAGTTTCATAAGCAAAGTTATTGACATGGGATCATAACAAAAATAATGTGTATAATATGTCCATGACTTGCATTCAAAGGGTGAGGTTTATTCATAATGATTTTTCTGAAATATGTCTTGGGGAGAGATCAAATGTTGATGCAAAGTTTGAGAAGCAATGTTGTATGGAAATAGGCTTCCCAATTGATGATCAAAATGCAAAAGAAAAAAATCGCAAAGGAAGTGATGTATTCAGAGCTGTGGATAGTTATTTTCAATTGGGATTTAGAACTGGACATGTATGAGATTTGATAGATGAGATCTTCAGCCTATGGAAAAATATTGGTATAAAAAATTAGAGAGTTAAGAAGGCTAAACCCTTAATACGTAGCACAAGTAAGACATGTCCTGAGATCAAGAATATGTTATAAGATATGACTATAACACCTTGGAGAACGATACAAGGAGTGAAGGATGAGAAACTTATCATGGCTATATTATCATGTGTAAGGTTGGGTCAATGGAATAAATGTGTGATGAATTTAAACAGTAAAGATGTTGAGTTATTTTTATTTATGTTAGGACAAGAAAATTAATTTTTTCAGTTTAACATATCAATGTTTTAAGTATTTTATTATATATATCTTTTTTTTTGTAAATCAGAGTAGAGCACTATATTATTGTAGTAAATATGATACAAAATGGGGGCCCTGGTCTTCCAAAAGGAAACCAAACCAGGAGACCCTTACTGCTTGTTCTTAATAAAATGCCCATAGGTAATTAGTCTACCAAAACTGGAAACCAGACCAGACCTCCCTTTTAAAGTATGAGAACCATAGAAAAAAAAAAGAGAATGCTAACTATCCGGTTAACTGAGTCCCGAGCATATTGCTTGGCTTTGTAAAAGACTACCAAAGCCCGTAACTTCCTACACTACACCCTACTACTTCCTGGGCATGACTTCTAGTATAGACAAAAGAAAATACAAATAAAAAACGAAAAAGTGCTAGAGCACCTGGGAGTGGTCCGCCACCCCACTCGCTTGGCCCTTGTTGTCCTCCTTTGGGGAGACTGTTCTGGTTCTTTGGATCTGAGCCGATCCTCCTTGGCCATCTGCAGGTGTTATGTCTAGATGGTGGATGTATCTCAGGAACAAATGGAATTGCACAACGAGCCTCTCTTGCTTACTTTGTTGGTTCTTTTCTACCTCCACTAACAACTTGACTATGGTTTCTAATCTGCTGATTCGACGATGAATTTCTTCCAGCATGGGTTTAATCTCCCAGTGGTCATCATTGCATGCTTCCTCCCGATCAGACTTTACCTTACTTATTAGCATTTTGGTGACCCATGCCGTTTCCACCATTCTATAATAGATGGTCTCCCTGGGACAGGTAGCCCCCAGATCTTTTATCTAGTCTACCTCCTAAGCAATCTCCCCCCACTCCGCTCCTCCTTGATTTGTTCCTCCAAATTATTCACTACTTCCTTTCCTTTCTGCAAGACCATCGTCTGGAACATGTTCGTTGCCTCTCTTGTAGCCTGCTCGATTCTTGTCAAGCACCTCAAGATTTTCGGGATCTCCTTCCCCTGGGGACTTCTCTTTCTCTGGGTATGCTTCAAGCACACCATGCCCCTATGCCTACCCGAATATTTACTAAGTCCTCTCTCCTAGTTCCACACTTTGCGTCTCTCCTTAACTGACCCGTTCTTGAGACTATATCTTTCACTACTAGATAACCCCTTTTGGTTGTAGCCCTGTCTGCAACTTTCCTTCTTATAACGACCTCTCTTCTGAGTTCCTGTACTTCCTTTGTCCTTCCTTTTTATTATCCAACAAAATGAAGGGATACAACCTACAACACACCCATTGTAACTTCTTCTTCTTTCTCTCACAGTCTCCTCTCTTAGAATACAATATTCACAATAATACACAGTCACAATACAATTCCCTCATAAAAGAGGGTTTCATTCTAAGGTAAAAACCCTAAAATAACTTCTACTGTAATATCTGCGACCTTATAATGAATGGTCCATATTGACTACGAAATTACAATATTTTAAAAGGTATTTTTTCTCAAAATTTCGCTTCGGGGGCACTGCCCCCGAATCCCCCACCACAGGGAGGGGGGGGATACAAAAATTTTCGCCACCTCCCCTAGACCCCCTTGGTGATAGTAGTGGGAGGGGAAGCCCCCCCACACCCCCCATTAGGGAATGGGGTCCAAGCACGGCTAAAACAAACATCTGAATCATGAAGATAATCAGGCTCAACAACCAACAATATCCCACTTGGAGAATGATCACAACAACTCCAATGTTGCTGTACCTGCTAAAATATACTCCACCTTGGACCTAGACAATATCTCATCTTCACCTTCATGCTTGAATACCAACTGAAACTGAGCACAAACTCAATTTCTACCTAGTTACTCCCTTTGTTAACATGTCTGCAGGATTCTGGTTAGTATGTATCTTTTCCAACTTCAAATATTCATCTTCCAAGACGAATCGTATGAAATAATACCCGAGCTGTATATGCTTAGTCTTTGAATGGAAGGCTGAGTTCTTTGTAAGATGAATGGCACTCTCATTGTCATAGTACAACCTGCTATTCTCCTGCTTTTTTCCTAATTCCTCCATAAACCTCTGTAACCAAAACATTTCTTTACTAGCCTTTGTAGCAGCAACATACTCTGCTTCTTTTGTTGAAAGTGAAACAACCTTTTGTAGTTTTGAAATCCAACTTACTGCTGTTCCACCTACAATAAAAACATACCCTGTGGTGCTCCTCCTCCTATCTTTATCACCTGCCATATCTGAAACAACATATCCCTGTAGAACAATGTCTGAACCTCCAAAACATAATGCATGGGTAGAAGTACCTCTAAAATACTTGAGAATCCACTTTACTACCTCCCAATGTTCTTTAGCTAGATTGTTCATATACCTGCTCACAACTCCCACTGCATGTGCAATATCTGGTCTTGTGCAAACCATCGCATACATCAAGCTGACAACTGTTGATGAATAAGGGACCCTGGACATGTATTCTATCTCCTCATGTGTCTTGGGACACATTTCCTTAGTTAATTTGAAATGTCTGGCCAAAGGTGTACTAACTAGTTTTGCATTCTAAACCTCTCCAACACCTTCTCTATGTACTCACCCCGAGACAATGTCAATTTTCAATTTTTCCTGTCTCTCGTTATTCTCATACCAAGGATTTTATTTGTAGCACCCAAATCCTTCATCGCAAATGAATTAGCTAATTCCTTCTTGAGAACTTTTATATCCTTCATATTAGACCTTGCAACAAGCATGTCATATACATATAATAGAAAGATAATATAGCTTCCATTTTCTAGCCTTTTAAAATAAACATAATGATCATAATGAAATATACTATAACCTTGTTCTGTCATAAACTTGTCAAACTTCAAATACCACTACCTTGGATCTTGCTTTAGGCCATACAAGCTCTTCTTCAACATGAATACCAAATTTTCCTTCCCTTTGACCTCATATTCCTTTGGCTGTTGCATATAATTCTCTTCCTCCAAATCCCCATGGAGAAAAACTATTTTTACATCTAACCGTTCAAGATGCAAATATTCTACTGCCACAAGACTTAAAACAGTCCTAATTGAAGTTATATTAACAACATGAGAAAATATTTCATCAAAATATATACCTTTCTTTTGTGCAAACCCCTTTACAACAAGTCTAGCCTTGTACTACTTTTTTTTTTTCCATATTCTTCCTTCAACTTGTAAACTCATTTATTTTGCAATGCTCTTTTTCCTGTAGGCAACTCAACCAAGTCCCAAGTTTGGTTATTTACCAAGGAATCCATTTCCTCTTTCATGTCTTGCTCCCACTTGTTTTTAGTGTCTACTGACATCACCTCTTCATAACATTCTGGTTCACTAGAATCAGTTAACAATAAATAATACAATGAAGGAGAGTATCGTTCATGGGGTCTACATAATGTGGTAGATCTTCTAACAACACTTGCAGGAGTTTGAGGTACCCATTTCTCCTATTATTGTACATTTTGATTTTCTGGTACCTTTGGAATTTCCTTTTCACCGATCTCATCAAGCACTGTGTATTCTGATTTTTCTTTTTCCTGTTTCTTTCCCTGCAAGTGATCTTTGCACATGACCTTCTCATTGAATATGGCATATCTACTCCTAATGATTTTGTGATTTTCATAATCCCATAAGCAATAACCAAAATCATTAACACCGTATCCAATAAAGGTACACTTTTTGAATTTTTCTTCAAGATTTGTTCTATTTTCTTTATCAATATGGACAAATGCTTCACAACCAAAAGTATTCAAAAAAGAATAGTTTACCTTTTTACCTGTCCATGCCTCCTCTGGAATTCTACCATCCAAATAGCTTGAAGGTACTCTGTTTATTAAGTAAACAACTATATCTACAACATCTTCCCAGAATTGTAAGGGCAACCTAGCATGCAATCTCATACTCCTTGCACGCTCCATGATTGTCCTGTTCATCCTTTCTGACACACCATTTTCTTGTGGTGTTCCTAAAACTGTCTTCTCTCTACGAATCCCATGGTTTGAAAAATAATCATTAAACTCCTTGCTGCAATATTCACCACCATTGTCTGATCTGAGCACTTCAACCTTTTTCCTGTCTCATTCTCAACCAAATCTCTCCATTTCTTAAATGTATCAAAAACATCAGATTTTTGTCGAATGTAATAAACCCAAGTTTTTCTAGTTGCATCATCAATAAAAGTAACATAATAATGAGAGACATCAAGAGATGATACCTGAGCTGGTCTCCATACATATGTATGCATAAGCTCTAACCTTTCAGTCTTATTTTCTTTTCCGACTCTTTTCTGTTTTCCATAAACACAATGCTCATAGAAATCCAAATCAATTTGTTTATGATATGGAAAAAAAAATTTTTTGTGAAGTATCTGCATCCCCTTCTCACTCATGTGTCCAATCCTATGATGCCACAATGCTGTATCCACTCTTTTAGAATCTAAAGAGATAGAAGAGTCAGTATTACCAGTACATAAATACAATGTACCTACCTTCTCTCCTTTTGCTATCACCGATGATCCTTTGGTGACCTTCGATGCCTTATCTGTAAATATAGATATAAAACCTTCACTTGCCAACTTACCAGTTGAAATTAGACTTTTCCTTAGATATGTAACATGTCTTACCTCTTTCAACAACCATTAGTTTCTATTCTTTTGATTTATTTGTACCTTCCCATTCCAACAATTTTGCATGGTTCATCATCACCCAAATGAACCTGTCCAAAATCACCTTGAACATAATCTAGAAAATGTTTCCTGAGGGGCGTGGCATGAAATGAAACCCATGAATCTACTACCCAAGACTTAGAAATATTATCTACAGAAAGAATCAAAGCATCTTGTAACACATCACCTGTTACATTTGCTTCCTAACTTTTCTCCTGTTGTCCATCTCTTTGTTTCTTTGGAGATCTACAATATTTCTTCAGATGTCCTTTCTTCCCATAATTCCAACACTCTATCTTTCCCAATCTGGATTTGGATATGCCCTTCCTAGAATTCCCGCGGTTCCTTGAGCCCTTTCCTATATCCTTTTGTCTTCCTCTGTTCTCCATGTTTAACTCATTACCTGATGTCTCACTTGTGCTTTTCCGTCGCATTTCCTCGCTAAGGATAACACCAACAACATCATCAAATTTTAGAGTGTTTGAACCAGAGATAGAGTTACTTACAACCATGACCAAGCCGTTCCATCTTTCTCGCAATGAGCTCAAGATAAGAAGAGCCCTGACCTCATCATCAAATTTCACTTTTACAGAATTTAGCTGATTAGTAACCGTATTAAATTCATTTAAATGATCTACAACATACCCACTTTCTGACATCTTCATATTAAATAATCACTTCACTAGAAATACCTTATTGGACATCGAAGGTTTTTCATACAATTTAGCCAATGCATCCATCAATTCCTTCTTTGTCTTTTCTTTTGAAATATTGAAAACCACTGACGCTGCTAGGCTCAGTCGTATCGTTCCTAGTGCCTTTCTATCGAGAACCTCCAATTCTTCATCCTTCATGGCCATCGACTTCTTTTCTATTCCACCTAATGGTAGAAATAGATCCTTCTGATATAAATAATCTTCCATCTCCATCTTCCATAACTGGTAGTTTTGGCCGTTAAGTTTCTCAACCCTAAACTTTCCATCTTCTTCCATTGCTCCCACTCGAACCATGCACCCTCTTTTCCTATGAGTTACCTTTCGATCTGATACTAGTTGTTAGAAAAAATAGGATCGGGTAGCAATAAAATAAAACAAATGCATAAATAAAACATATAATATATACAATACAATAGAGACACAGATATATGTGGTTAACCTAGTGTGGGCTACGTCCACCAAAGAAATTGCTAGGTCCTTCCTTTTTATTATCCAGCAAAATGAAGGGATACAACCTACAACATACCCGCTGCAACTTCTTCTTCTTTCTCTCACAGTATCCTCTCTCAGAATACAATATTCGTGATAACATGTAGGTGCAATACAATTCCCTCATAAAAGAGGGTTGCCTTCTAGGGAAAAAAACCCTAAAATAACTTCTACCATAAGATCTGCGACCTTATAACGAACAATCTAGATTGACTATGAAATCACAATATTTTACAAGGCAATTTTTCTCAAAATTTCGCTTCGGGGGTGCTACCCCCCAATCCCCCGCCTGGGGGGGCCTACAAAAATTTTCTCCGCCCCCCCCGAACCCCCCTTGTGACAGTAATAGGGGGGGAATCCTCCCCACACTCCCCGTTAGGGAATGGAGTCCAAGAATGACTGAAACAAACATCTGAATTAGGAAGATAATTAGGCTCCACAACCAACAATTACCATTTTCAAAATGAGGGGAAGTACTCGAGGGTGTTCCCCACGCTTTGTAACTTGGATACAAATTTAAAATGACTTTAATGATCATGGAATCGCACTTATAGTCAATGTATAAGGTGTTAAATGCATGAGCCTAAGGACATTAACCTTGAACCCTATAATTGTCCTCCTTAGAGAAGAGAACAAGATGTCTATCTAAGAGATTCTAGGAAATTGATGTGCTGAGATAATTTATGAACTTCTAAACTAGAGTTAGTATGTGAAATAAATGCTTATGCGTATGGTGGTTTGATTATGCCACATATGCTTGATTGCCATCGTCTTGGAAAGATGTCATGCATCAAATTGTGAAGTTCTATTTCTAATTGACTTGAGACTTTAATATTGATTTTTGTTGTTAAAGAGAAATGCTTACCTAAAATTTCCTTTTATAGAGTGAAATCTTATTTTATGTTTATTGGTGTGATAACTGTACTTTTTAGAGGGTCTAGTTGATTGGGAAACGTAGTCGACTTGGCTAGGTATTCAACTTAAGTCAATTAGTCGACTAGGCCAGGCAGTCGGCCAATGTAATATGTCATTCGATTGTAGTGGTAACTTGACTAAGCAGCCGAGTCGATTGACCATCGGGTTGGATCAACCAATGTAAATATTAGTTGAATGTAAAGACAAGTTGACTCAGTAGTCAAACCAATCGACCATCTAGTTGGTTGACCAATGTAATATATCAATTGATTACAAAGACACGTTGACTAAGTAGTCGAATTGCTTGATTGTCAGGTTAGGTCGACCAATGTAATATATCAATCGATTGTAAACACAAGTCAATTAAGTAGTTGAATTGGTCAAATGCTGGGTTGGGTCAACCATTGTAATATATCATTCGACTGCAAAGACAATTTGATTAAGTAGTCAAACCAGATGACTTTTGGGTCAGGTTGGGTCAACCAATGTAATATATAATTCATCCTACCTATATCACTTTTTCCATAGATTTCCTACACAATTTGGGGTTGTTTGGCTCAATTTCACCCAATTTCAACTAAGAAATTTTCTCTTTGCTCTGTAACTTCTAGTTCCTGGCCCATGTAAGATCAATGTTTGAACCTAAGCTATGATACCAATATGTAACATACCTTATCACCCATTTTCCTAATGGGATGGTGGGGCACTAAGAAATTCTCCTCAATTTCCCACAATTCAATATAATTGCTCATAAATACACACAACTTTGATACAATTAACTCCCTGTGCTATTAGCTAATTAAGTATGCATCCTAAATGACAAGCAATCTCATGCAAAATTCATATAAACATACAAAATTATAATGGCATAATGTTCATTAGCATGCTCAACATTTTAAACAATAAATTACAAAAAAATAACACAAATAATAACATAGAACCATAACACCTATCTTAAGAGGAAATCTCACCAATTGGCTATGTACAAAGAACGTTCCTCCCAAATATAGGCTATGCTACTCCAATTTTCTTAGCATCAAGCCACCCTCGCGTTGGGGCTATGAGTCCACAAGGACAAATGGCTCCTATGGCTGGGTAAACTCCCTCACATAGCCGAGTACATAGTAATTAATAACATACAGACTCATATATATTTTCCAACCACCTATCTCTCTTGCCCAACCTGCCCAACCTAAGGTATGGAATCACTTCTCTACCCTAGAATCCCTTAGTAAATACTTATCCCCTCCAAGGATTTAATGAAATCTGTCTAGGACTATCAATGCTAAGTGCTCCAAGAAATCCAGTTGCTTGTGCAGTCATAATTATAGAAATCCATGATGAAATAATAACCAACATTAATGGAGCATCAAAAATTCAACAATCACACACACCAACTCAAATCATTCTAATTAACAAGAAAAATATATACACATTTCCAAGATCTATCACATGAAATGATTAGCTCCTAAAATCACCCAACAATCTCTCCACAAATCACTCAACTAATATTATATAATCCTCAAATAAACCTTCGAGATATAACAATAATGAAAAAAATATATCTATAATAAGAATCAAATGAGTCATTAACCCAACATTTCTCCCCCATAATGATCATTTGGAAATATTCCAAGATCTTCTTTGAATTTGTAGAACTTGTTCTTTGGGAGAGCCTTTGTGAAAATATTTGCAATCTGCTCATTTGCACTACAATACACAATCTCGATCACTCCTTGCTAAACCAAATCTCAAACAAAATGATACTCTATATCAATGTGCTTGGTATTCTTGCGAAAAACGAGATTCTTAGACATCTGAATAACACTTTGACTATCACAATTCAACTATGTAGGTTTTTACTGCTGCTCGTGTAGATCCTCTAAAATTCTTCTTAACCACATTGCTTCAGAAGTTTTTTTGTTGTTTCTTTGTACTCTACTTCTGTCATGGAGACATAAACTAAAGGTTGACTTTTAATACTCTAAGCAACTCTTGTTGAAACCATGGTGAATGTATACCTGGAAGTTGAATTTCTATCATCCGTGCATCCTTCCCTATATGAATATATGTAGCCAATCAATCTAAAATCCTCTGTAGATGTGTATACCAAACCATATCCAAATGTACCATGTAAATACCTTAGAATTCTTTTAGCTTCTTTCTAGTGTATTTCCCGAGGATCTGACATAAATTATGATACCATGTTGACTGCAAAAGATATATATGGTTGAGTTGCAGTTATAGATCAAAATTACAACCAATTGATGATATAGAGTAACATCAACTGGATTAGAGTCATCATTTCTATATAACTTCAACTCGACTTCCAAAGTAGTTCTTGTTGGTTTGCAACTCAACATGTTGAACTTCTTCAAAATATCCCAAGTATACTTGGCTTGTGACATGAAGAAAATCTTATCTTCCTTTGACCAAACTTTAATGCATAATAAGTAATGCAAGTCATCAAGATATGTCATCTCAAATTCAACAATCATATGTGAGTTAAACTCTTGAAACAATTCAAATTTTTTCCTCGTGTAGATCAAATCATCAACAAATAATTCAACAATTAGAATATCTTGACTTGAATGAAGAATATAGATATTGGATTCAGATGAACTCTTAACAATTCCATGATCCTGAAAATACTTATCAATCCTTAAATACCAAGCTCTTGGTGCTTGTTTGAGACCATACACATCCTTCTTCAACATGTAAACTCTATCTTCGTTACCCAAAATTTCAAAACCTTCAGGCTACTCTACATAAATTTATTCATCCATATAACCATTTAAGAAATCTGTTTTGAAATCCGTTTGACAAATTCTCCACTTATTCTATGCAACTAATGCAAGTATCATCCTGATTGTGTCCAAATTTTCCATTGGAGAAAAGGTTTATGTATAATCAATGCCTTCCTTTTGTGCATAATCTTTGGCAACTAAATGGGATTTATGTTTATCAATTGTATCATCTAATTTATACTTAGTCTTATACACTGTTGTTGGGGAAAAACACCCTACGGACTAGCAAATAGAGTTCATACTTTGCATGCAGATATGACCGAATAGAAATTACTTTCTACCTTCATCCCTAGATTTAAATCCCCTTTTCTTAGTAAATGCATGGAAATATCAACCTACCTCGTTCTCGGCGTTTGATGTCGATCCTCCATTGTACTCGATTACTTGTTCGCAATACTCCTTCCAAAGCTGACCTGCATCCAAGACAAGCAACAACTATGCATGCATACTACTTATATACTAACGGGTTAGAAATCCAAACATATACTGATCAAACTATAAACAGTTCATGAATTGGGATAGGAAAAACGTTCTCTTTATTACTTAGAATGAGCCAACTTACAAAATTTGAGACCGACCACCACTCCTTGAACTTGATCCTGGGCTCCTCTTCTTCTATCCTCCAACTGCTTTGCTTTAAATCTCCTTTGGCACAAGGAAAGGCTAAAGGTTTGGGACAATGGGAATACGTAAATGGGCAGAGTTTCTTTGCTATATTTTTCCTCTTCCAAATGGGACCCCTACCCCTTCTTTTATAGGCTAGAAGGAGCTAGATATTTGGACGAACCCTCGGCCATGCATGGCCGGGAGTTTCAGTTAACTCACCCATAGCTTTTTGTTCCGTCGACAACTTTCCTTTTTTCATGCTTTTGTCGGTCCACACGGGCTGTTTTGGGTCAGCCAACGTGTACACATGTGCAGTAATGGATTAGGGCACGTGGGCCTTTATTCAAGAGGATTTTCAAAGAGTTGTTCAGTAGTGTTTTGGAAA
>JASDQU010014494.1:117702-136431 GCA_032191745.1 Picea mariana | reverse complement strand
TATGATTTATTACCTGAGTTACCTCGTCCTAGTGCTTCCAGCACTTCAACTACTCCTGCTGCCTCGCATGCCGCTGACGATGTGATTGGTACCACCCAAGCCCACTCACATTCTGTTTCAAGTACAACCCCTAAATTTGTTTCTTCTAATGTTCAAAATGCTCCATCTCCTGCTGCTCCCACTGGTAAAACTTCTGAGGTTAATGCTGTCCAATCTACCCCAGCCGGTAAAAATAAATCTAAAAAAGGGAGAGGCAAGAATAAGGAGGGAAAAAATAATAATCAAGCAAAGAAAACTAAAACCACTCCTGTTGAAGATCGGGATAAGCGCAAACCCTACTACCCTTGCCTTATCTGTGGTGACGATCACTACACGAAGGATTGTCCACGATGTGCCGAGGTCACGAAGTTCCTTCAAGGAGCTCCAAAACCACCTACTCTGGTTGTCTTGTCCCAACCCTTCCCGTCTCAACAACAAGCTCAATTGGTCATTCAAGACCAACCCTCCTCTTCTATGATGTCATATGTTTTGATGTGTACTGGTGAGTCTAAGCAAAACAACGTTACACTCACGACTAGAGCCAAAGATTATACTTCATCTAAGGAGAAGGTTGATGATTTACCTCCTGCCTTGGTACAACCTTCTCCCGCGACTCCGCCTACTAACGACCGAGTCTAGATATAGTTCTGCGACCACCCCCAAAAGGCGTCGTTAGGAAATCAGCTTTCAATCCTCATGCTCGTGCGGCCTAGAACTACAGCATTGTGGAAGATCCGGCCCAGGCACCTTCAGCGATGTCATCTTTTGAAGTCCTTCAGTCTTGTCCTGCACAACGGAAGGCCCTATTGAAAGATATAGGTGGAATTGACCTGACAGATACCAATTTAATAGTCTTTCAATTGGATGATCACGTTCCACAGTTACCCCCGCAAATCATGTTCCAGATACAAGTTGTTGTCTCTGACAAGAGCATTTGCTGAACTGTTATCGACGAGGGTGCCTCAACGTGTGTAATGTCTTTTGCTTGTTGGAAAGCCATTGGTTGTCCTCCCTTGAATAAATCACAAAACACTCTTAAAGCCTTCAATGGCTCTAGTTTTAAGCCTTACGGCGTTCTTCCTTCATTGCCTATCACACTAGAAGGTAAGACGGTCCAAGTTGAAGTGGAAGTTTTTGACGCTCCCCTTGATTATAATCTTTTACTTGGCTGTAGCTGGATTGATTCCATGTGCGTAGTTGTATCAACCCTTTTCCGTGTAGTATGTTTCCCTCATCAAGGAAAGTCCGTTACTATTGACCAACTTTCCTTCTTCAATGCTGATACTCGTACTGGAAACATGCCGTTTATTTCTAAAACCCCACCAGGTTATGAGAACGTCGGTGTAGGCATGTTAAAGGACTCCTCGTTAATGGGTACTTTTCCCATTCCACTGCCCGATGTTCCACGCCCCTCAGTTGCTTCTATCAACATGATTTCCACCGTGCCTCACAAACTTCCTGCGTCACATGACCCTTGGATTGTCCCTAACCCTGGAGATCATCTTCGTTTCGGTGACGTCATGCCGTTAAGTCTGGTTGAGTCTGCTTATCAAGCCATTCAATCGGCAACACCTTCTACCCTTTCTCTTGATGAGTTGTCTCCCGATCCTTTTCGTGTTGTTTTTCCCACTGATGAGATGATCATGTCCGTCATGGAAGACACCCCTTGGGATGATGGGCATCATCATTCCATACTTTTTCTGGAACAACACACTCTTGAGAACTACCAACGGATTTCGACTCCATCGACCGTTGTTGTCATTTCGACGGTTCCCTCGCCTTCACACAATGTTTTTACTGAAGGGAACTTAAGTAATATCTTGCCCACGATTCCCATTGACATATCCATTAAACCTGGGATAGTCGAAAATGTTCATATTGGAGCTTCATGTTCTCCCGACAAAATCGTCACCTATACATCTCTATTCAAAGAATTTCGTGACATCTTAGCCTGGAGCTATGAAGAGATGCCAGGTATCGACCCTGCAATTGTTGTACATGAGATAAAGACATACCCCAGAGCTAAACCTGTCCGGCAACGCCTTTGTCCAGTCCACCCACGTAAAGCGGTGGCTATCAAGCTCGAAGTTGAGAAACTTCTAAAAGCCGGCTTTATTTATCCGATGGCTGTTACAGAATGGGTTTCCAATCCTGTCCCGATTGACAAGAAAGGAGGCAGTATTCGTGTTTTTGTTGATTGTAGGGATATTAACAAAGCTTGTCCCAAAGACAACTTTCCAAACCCTTTCATCGACCAAATTGTCAATGACTGTGTCGGAAGTGAAATCTTCTCTCTCATGGATGGTTTCTCCGGCTATAATCAAATTAACATCACTCCCGAGGACCAACATAAGACTTCTTTTATTTGTCCTTGGGGTACTTTTGCCTATAGGAAACTTCCCTTCGGTCTTAAGAACGATGGCGTGATGCTTCAACATGCTATGTCTTATGCTTTTCATGATATAAAGCATATCGTTCAACCCTATTTGGATGATTTACCAGCTCATTCTATGCGCAGAGTCGATCACCCTACCCACCTCCGGGCTATTTTCATTCGCTGTCATTTCTATCGTATACGCTTAAATCCTCATAAATGTGTTTTTTGCGTAGAATCTGGTCATCTTCTAGGTTTTATCGTTTCGCGTCAAGGGATCCGGGTGGATCCTATTAAGGTTGAGGTGATTCTTAATCTCCCTCCTCCTTCTACATTGCGCCAGTTGCAAAGTTTGCAAGGGAAAGCAAACTTTCTTCGTTGTTATATCCCTAATTACGCCAAGATACTTGTGGTTTTACGTAGCTACTAAAGAAAGATTTCGAGTTTGTCTGGGATATTGTTGCCAACAATGCTTTTGAAGCTTTAAAGTTGTCCCTAACGTGAGCTCCGCTTCTCTTTCCTCCTTATTACAGTTGCGATTATTTCCTTTATCTTGCTGCCTCGGAGTACACTATTGGCATGGTTCTCGTCCAAGAGGATGATGCGCACGACGAACATGTTGTTTACTACTTGAGTAGAAGTCTCACACCAACCGAAATCAAGTATCAACATGTCGAAAAACTGGCCTTGGCTGCCGTTCAAGTCGTTCAATGCTTTCGGCATTATATCCTCTCACGTAAGATTACAGTGATTTCTCATTGCAACCCTATGCAACATATTTTGACACGTCAATTGCTTGGGGGCAAGTACTCCAAATGGATTGTCATACTCCAGGAGTTTGACTTGGAATTCGATCGCGCCATGTCTAAGAAATCCTTAGTTTTTGCTGAGTTGATATGCGATTTTCCTCATTCTGCAACGGAAAATGTAGCAATAGATTCATTACTCGATGAATCTCTTTTCCTTATTAGCACTGAAGATCTTTGGTACGGGGATATCATTATCTATCTCCAAACCCAGACTTTCCGGCCTACTTTGTCGAGTACTGAATGACATCGCATACGCTATCAAGCTCGTCAATACATTATCCTTGGGGATACTCTTTACCGTCAGGGAATTGACTCTATTTTTCGGCGTTGTTTAACATTCAACGAAGCCGAGAAAGCTCTGAATGACTGCCATTATGGAGCATGTGGTGGTCATATGTCTAGGTATGCTACTGCCCAGAAGATCTTACGCGCAGGATATTTTTGGCCTTCTTTGTTTCACGACTGCATTACTGTCGTTCAGAAATGCCATGCCTGCCAGACCTACAATCAGAAAATCTGGTCGCATCCTACTCCTCTTCATCCTGTGGTCTCAGTTGGTCCTTTTGTGAAATGGGGCATTGATTTCATGACATGTCACCCTCACTCGACCGAGGGGCATGGTTACATCATTGTAGCTGTTGATTATTTTACGAAATGGGCCGAGGCGATGCCGACATTCGATAATACTGGAAATACCACAACCTTATTTCTTTTTAACCGTGTGATAACTCGTTTTGGTGTTCCCCAAGCTATCGTCACTGATCACGGTGGCCACTTTAGGAATTTTATGATGTCGGAACTTACAGAAAGGTTGGGTCTTCGCCATGATAACTCAACGCCCTATTATCCGCAAGCTAATGGCCAGGTTGAAGCAATCAACAAAGTTCTTATAACTATGCTTCGACGGATGATAGGAATTCATAAAACAAGTTGGCATACAATGTTGTTTTCGGCATTGTGGGCATACCGAACATCTGTCAATTCCGCTACTATGTTTACGCCTTTTCGATTAGTCTATGGTGTGGAAGCCATTCTTCCTATAGAATGCGAGATACCCTCTCTGAAGCTAGTTGTAGAACTCTTACCCAACACTTCTGCTGAAGAAGAATGTCTATTGTATCTAATGCGACTAGACGAGACTCGATGTGACGCCACTCTAGTAATAGAAGCCCAGAAGAAATGTGTCAAGGCACAATATGACAAGCATGTCAAGCCTCATGTTTTCTCCGAAGGTGATCTTGTTCTTCTCTATGAACAGGATCGAGATGTGTTAGGAGCTGGGAAATTTGAACCCATGTGGTGAGGTCCTTATATTGTTCGCTGAGTTTTGGAAAAAGGAGCATATGAGTTGGTAGATTACGATGGTATCCCTTTGAGTGAACCCAGGAATGGGTTGTACTTGAAGAAGTACTATGCATAAATCATTTGTGCACAAGTACTTGTATTTTATGTATCATACTTTGTGTGTGTTACTTTAGTTTTGTTTTGACGTTATCTGGTCTCTCCCCTTATGTGACATTGTGTTTGATTTCCAGATGTCGGAGTATTCGCGACCCTATATTGGCTTTGCTAATGGCGCTAGCCAAAGTACTCGGAACCTTGCGTCCGCTGCTTGGGCAATCTATGCCCCAAAAAACAAACTTGTATCTTTACGAGGTGTATGCCTTGGCCGTGCAACCAACAACATTGTAGAGTATAGCGCCATTATTGAATTATTGGTTGATGCTATATCGCTCAGAATTCGTCATTTGGTTGTGCGACTTGATTCGCAGCTTGTAGTACTACAACTAAGTAATATCTATTCTATTCGAAGTCCTACTTTGTTATGTGTATATTTGCGAATTCGCCTCTTGGAACATTATTTTGATCACATTGAATATCAACATATTCCTAGATGTCTTAATACATTAACAGATGCATTGGCTAATTATGTATTGGACAGACATTTGAACCATTTATAAATCAAACACATCAAAATTCACACAATATAAAGTAAACCGGTAGAATCCATATGTATATATAATGATCAAAAGAGTTTTTACCAAAAAAATTTCCGAAGACCAAAATATCAAAAATTGAAGCTTATAGCTTCTACAAGGTGATGTCATGGATGACGTTCACGGTAACACACGACTGCCCTAGCAACCCTATGAAGCAGTCGACTCATAGCTGCTGATACCCCTACAGTATGACGTTGATCGCATCGTGGAACCTCTTCCAGAGTCATATCTGGAATGTCTGTTGTCAGGCCCTCTAAATTATGTTCCACCACCTGATAATCTTCAGCATACTGTGGTGCTGCTACTGCTTCTTCTCCTCGCCTCTGGATAGGAGAAGTGCCAGGAGGTCTATATGGTCCAACATCTGTGTTATCAACAAACGATTTTTGTATTATTCTTTGGATGAATATATAAAAACAAAAACATTTTAATATGCTAAAAATCCAAAAACATTTAAAAAGAGAAAATGTGTGTACTTCTTACCGAGGTCACCCCACTGAGTATCCTCAGGCAGTGTTAAATCCAGATCTCCTCGAAAATCCAGCCCGACATACGCGTAGTCATCGATCATCAACATCTGGGTTTGCAGCCAGTCAAAGAAAATATCGTCATACTTGACGATCAGTCTTGCTACGTGCCAGGCCATGAGCCGACACCATCTCAACATCCTTGGATCCCTGGGACCCGGTATGTTCCACTCAACCTGTAGTCTAAATACGGGGACCCTCTCAAGGAAGAAGGACACCAGCAAAGATCCATACCCGAATTGCTTCAGGTCACCCCGCCTACATTTGGTCAATTGTTTTTTGATACTGCGAAGCACAGCATCTGCCCAGTTAAATACTCGAGGCTCAGTACACTCGATGGCATACTAGAAGTAGCTCTGTAATGCCATATGGGTAGCAGAACTCCCAGCCATCCGAGCTATAGTAAAAAGGATAGTGCGAAGGGTCAAGTCTTGTACCCCCCAGATAGCCACCTTTCCCTTTTTCTTTTCAGCCTCGGGTACACAGTATTGATTGTAGTACTCACTCATCTTTAGCCCACCACCTCTACTACCGGTCAGGCTGACATAGTATCTGCATCGGGACAATCTAGTCAAAAAGTATATGTCCTCAATGTCTATGGACAATGTGTGAGCTCCCATGTGAAAAACCTGCTGATCTGGGTCCCACATACGGACCAAGTACTCTAGTAGTCTGACTTGGGCCCTCATGCCCGAGATGCAGAAGTATTTTAGGAGCCCAAAATCTCTTAATGCAGCTATGATAGGCGGATGATTCTCAGCCATTGCATTATCCTCTTCATGTTCCCTTTCACGCCACTCAAGCACCATGTTTATGGCCAAATATCTGCACAAGGAACATAAAAGGAGGATTAATGATTTTTTTCATGATCTGGATCTTTTTCATTGGCTAAAAAATTTAAAAATTTTTGGAGTTTGTGGTTCTCGCAGGTGCCCCATTATCATAGTGCAAGAACCTCATGGGTGGCTTAAGGCTCACCTGCGAGAATGCATCATTCTCACAGGCCCTGTATGGGCCACCTGCGAGAATGCCAACGCGCATGTAGGGTTCAAAAAACAACTTGAAACTACAGATTTAACCAATGAAATTAAAAATTTAAACCATGAAAATGTCAAGAATGAATAGCTTACCTTAATGTCACAAACGGCTTGTTGAATGGTCTCTTATAGCTCCCGTAAATTGATGCCAAACTCGGAGGGTAAAAATGGGTTTTGGAGCTCAATAGTGGAAATGCAAAATGATGTGGTAAAAATGGTTATTTACTCATTTAATTTACTTTTTACTATGTCATTTTGGGTTTTTTATGCTTATTTATTGATTAAACCTAATCCCTAATATCAACATGAGTGTAATGACTTGCAGGTGTGATGACGTTGATAATTAAATACAAGGGTATGGACATATTTTTCTTCGTTGTGGCGTGTTTTCGATTGTTTTTATGGTTTTTACATAAAACCTCGAGCATTGTTTTTGTCCGTTCTTGCGCTCGTAAATACATGAGAACGTGATCGAGCATAGTTTTATCACTTTTTCGGGCTCAACAAGGTTATACGAAAAAGGAACCCCCCTAGAGTCCTCTTTAAGGTCTTTTCAGACTCTCAAAACATGAAAAGATCACCGAGCAACCTTGCTATTTTCACGCTCGATAAAGTATTTGAAATACGCGTCTGGTGAGCGATAATTTATCTTTTTTTCGGTCTCGTTCAGACTATATTACAAAAAAGGAACTGAGAGAGTTCTCTTTTAAGTGTTTTTCCAAACTCTATAATCTTGAAAAACCTTCGAGTTTTCTATCTCTGGACTCATTAAATAAACATTGACAGACCCGTGATGGGACCGAATCACTCCTTCTTAGGGTTCGTTAAACATAATCCGAGGGACTCGTTCGAAATATGAGCTTATATCAACAAGCATATGTTATCCTCCTCAAGCTTGCGTAAAAATAAAGAGGTACTCGCCAGAAATGGTGGGGGAAAATTTGGGAAAGGGATATGTTTCATTTTCGTATTGATTGGTAGTAAGCATCGCTCTTGAACATGACACCCCCTATTCATCGCATTTGAAGCTGGTTTGGGAAAAACATTTATCTCTCATTCAATTTGCTACAAGGTCATTCCCTATGTCATCTTTGAGTCAATGCTTCCAAATCATTGGTCGTGTCGTTCATATGTTCAAGAGAAGTCCATTTGAAACCTATATTGAGTCGGCCATCTATAGTTATCCATTCTCTCTGTGTTGGCCTTCCCTGTGTCCAGTCCAATTTGCAAAATGCTCTGTTTCACTTTCAAACTCTATTACTCATTTCGTTTCATTGATGGGGGATACATCAAGGCCCTCCTATGACGAGTTTTGTTCCGTCGACTTCATCTCATTATCCGGAATCAAGACTTAGAAATTATTTAGTACCTTGGAGCTTGCATGCCTCAATGGCAGGTTTCCTCGCTTTCGACAGTGGGTTTACATCATTGACCCCTAATCGAAATATTCCATCGGATGTTTGACATCAACTCATTTATTCACACTCGATGGATTGTACTATAGTACCTTGGGAGTCATTGACATCAATGGTGATTTCCCTCGCACTTGTTAACGGTTTTATCAATGACCGGTAATCAAGTGGTTTCTACTATGTTCGACTTCAACACATGTAATCATATGGTTAGATTCGTACTTTGGGTGACAAGATTGAAGACCCTGGGTATTATCTTTGTGATCCAGGTTGCGATGGAGTATGTATAATTTGTGACACATAGATCCACTATGTATGTTTCTTGGCTATGTCGTCTTGATTTGAAATTTTTCGCATAGATCCACAGTGTATTCTGGTGACTGTGCTATATTTTGACAGCATGGATCCACAGTGTATGATTGGTGTCCATGACCCATGTCTATAATTTCATCAGTCTATGATCTGAGTATGGGAATGCCTACCTCAGAATTGGTATATATGATATTCTACAGATGCTTGGGTGTTCGCAGGTTTTAGATTAGATGTGCTCCTGGTTCTTGACACACACATGCAGCTTACAAAGTCTATCGGCTGTCACTGGTTCCAACATCATACTTTGGGGGGCATTCTATTACCCATGATTTTGGTCATCATGATGATGTATTGATGATGGTGTACTCAGGCTCTTCATTATAACTTTTTCTTGAGAAAAGTTACTTTCTTCTCTTTCCAGAAATATCATTTTTGAGGAAGGTTCGCAGGCTGCTAATACATTTGCCTGTGAGAATGCATGATTCTCATAGGCTTCCTTAAGACAGGGTGCGAGAGGTTCGCACTGTGTATAACTGCTAGGGTGCGAACACTTTCTAAAGCAAGGAAAAAGATGAATTCTCGAAGTTTCTAGAAGGGAATCTTCTAGAAGGATGAGATGGCATTCGGATGGTTATGGATTTCCAGATATTTTGGGATCATTCTTATCCAAGTAACCAATTCATTCTCTCTTATATATTGAGTGAATTCTCATGGAAAAGGTTAAGCAAACAAGGTTAAGTAAGACATTGGAGAATTGGTGAAATATTGTGTGAAGGACTGATGCTATAGCAGCTAAGAACTCCAGCAAGTTTATCAAAGGTGGTTGATCTTCTTCATGCAAGTGAGCAAGTGTGTGTGTCGGAGCCAAGGGCCATCGAAAGGAAGTTTGCGACATCAAGGCTCAGGTTGTAATCTTTACTTTCCATCAATATGATACAGTAATATGTCCCTTTCCCATAAAGTTAATTCCACTTTATTGTATAACTCCTTGATCATATACATAGATTCACTGTTGAATAGATTGTGCTTTTTTCACTCCACTTGGTTTGTATTGTTTTGGTCTTGACTGTACGAGAGAATTGGAGCGAAGCGGGAGCAACAAAGACCAAAGGAGGCATTAATAAGGTATGTTCCTTGTTCTTGCCTCTTATTTAATTCAATAGTTGGAATCTAGGGAAAGAGTCATATTTTGTCTTGCTTTGTTCTAGATCTAAGTGGATCTAGGGAGATCGGTTTGTGTCCGCACTTACGGATTTATCCAATAACAAAGGTAATGGTTGGTTACGATATGGTGTATTCTTGAGGCATATTTGGAAAGTTTTGTATTGGCACATGGTTATGGTACAACTTGCCTACATGGTTGAGTGAGGAGAACTCTTGTATCCGGTTTAGTCTATGATGTGGTTGTTTTGATTCATATCTTTGAGATATTTTTTCATGGTTGAGGGATACTTGTGATGTATGGTGGCATGAGGGACATGCATTGGTTCTTTGAGGAGCTTCATTGATGATATGGTGCAGGTCTATAGATGTTTATGGAATATGGTATAGGTTCTTCATATGATTGATGCTCTATTGTTTGGTACATGATTTGATATATAATTGGCTACCCATTATTGATGTTATGGTATCTACACTTCACATATATTTTGGTACATGGTTGATGTACATGGTATGGTAAAGGTTGATGTACATGATGTGGTGATGGTTTTGGTATTCATGTGAGTGGATCTAGGTACAGTTAGTTGATGATAGTATATCAGTGACAAAGAAAGTGACAGGTTGGATGATTGGTTGATCATCAGTGACAGGTTGGTTGATGCAACAATGATAGTGATAGGTTGGTTGATGTGACAGTGGTAGTCACAGATTTATGTGACAGTGACAATGACAGTGGAAGGTTGGTTGATGTATTGGTGACATTGGCAGTGATAGTATAACTGGTAGTGATAGTTATTATACACTTATATTTTAGGGCGGAAGGACAGGGAAAGCATAGGTGGTTGTAGCCACCTTCTAGGTGGTGTCAGAGAACTCAGGGGGTTGTAGCCTCCTTCTGGGTAGAGCTAGAGAATTTGGGGAGTTGTAGCTTCTTTCAAGTTGAAGCCTAAGAATATGAGGTTGTATCCTCCTTCCAGTTGCAAGTGGAAAATTTGGGAAGTTGGTGCTTCCAATGAATGTATACTTTTAACATATAAGAAAAGCATTTTGTGGTTTTCTCCCATTTGGGTTTCCATGTAAATTTTGGTGTACTATGAATTTTATGTGATATTGTTCATGTGATACTACTTATGATTATACTACTGATGATATATATTGAATGCTAAAGATAAATTTTTGAACATTGTTGAAGAATATACAGTGTGGTTAAAAGAAATAAAAGTGTTAATATTGATTCACACCCCCCCCCCCTCCTTAGTATTCCAACATGCAACCCCCTATAAGCCAAAAAGAAGTTAATTTTTTTTTATTCCATGCAAGCTACTACTGATGCTTTATCGAGAATTTTACAAAATTATCCTTGCCACTATTCAAACTGCCAACAAAAAAAGTTGACTTTTATTGGAGCAAAGAATGTCAGCATGCCTTTGATTTACCGAAGGAAAAACTTTCCTCGACACCAAAGTTAAAAAGTCTGAATTGGAGCCTTTTGTTCCACATTTCTATCGATGCATCGGATTCAGCTATAGGAGCAATCATGGGGGAAAAGAAAAATTTTCTGACTCGTGCTATTTACTTTATAAGAAAAAATCTAGCTCTTGTTGAACTAAACTACATTGTAACTGAAAAAGAGTTCCTCGTCGTAGTATATGCAATAAATAAATTCAAACATTTCATCACAGGGTATGAATTTTTTATACATACTGACCACTTTTCCATCAGGTATATCATGAACAAAGCAATTACGAATGGTAGAATTACTAGGTGGTTGTTGTTGTTGCAGGAATTCAACATCACGATTTTGGACAGACCAGGAAAGGAAAACTAGGTAGATAACTTCCTTTCTAGAATTAATAATGAAGGTGAGAATATTCATGTTGATGATAGTTTTCCAAACAAAAAATTGTTTTCTATTTATACTAACTCTCTTTGGTTTGCAGACATAGCCAACTATCTTGTTACAGGAAAACTGCCACCCCACTTTTCACTAAAAGAAAGAAAAAGGATTGTAAGATTAAGTGCTCTGTATTCCTGGATTAAAGAAGATATCTTTCACAAAGGCCCTAAGATTATTCACAGGTGTGTAAGAGAAGATGATATGTATGAAGTTATGAATGCATGCCATGATGAACCCTATGGGGGGCATTTTGCAGAAAAAAGGAAAGCCTACAAAATTCTCCACTTGGGTTAATATTGGCCCACATTGTTCCACAACGCAAAGAAATATGTCTGGGCATGTGACAGTTGTCAAAGGATGGGTCACCTATTCCAGCAAACAAGATGTTACTTCAACCTCAGTTCCTTATGGCTATGGAATTTGTAGGCCCACTCAACCCCTTATCCAAAGGTAAAAAGTATATTTTAGTTTGTATGGACTATGTGACTAAGTGGGTGGAAGAAAAATCTATGCCTAGTGCCACAAGAACGTAGTAGTAGATTTCTTGTTTGGTGAATTTTTTGTTCGCTTTGGGGTACCTAGGGAGATTGTTACTGACCAAGGTGCTATGTTTACATCTAATTTGATGCAGGAAATCACCCAAAGATATCAAATCACCCACATGAATTCCACTCCATATCATCCACAAGCTAATGGGCAAGAAGAATCAACAAATAAAGTCCTAGGAAACCATTATGATAAAGACGTTGTAGTTGCACAAGAAGGATTGGTCAAATAGGATTTCGGAGGCCTTATGGGCATATAGAATGAGATGGAGTACTATTGGTGTATCTCCATATGATATAGTCTATAGGAAGCATGTTCTTTTTCCAATAGAGTTTCAAATCAAAACTTTCAAGATGGCAGCAGATTTGATTATGGACATGTTGGAAGCATAGAAATAGAGGATTGTACAATTGAATGAGTTGGATGAAATGAGGAAGGAATTGTTTCAATACATTGATATCATCCAGCAGCAGAGGGAAATATGGCATGGCATGGTTACTAAAAAGAAGCAGTTCAAGGAGGGAGACAGGGCACTCCTTTTTTATTCTAAATTCAAAAATTTCAAAGGGAAATTCAACATGCATTGGCTTGGTCCCTACAAAGTTGAGGTTTCTTATGATAATGTAACTATCAGGGTTAGAAAAATCAATGATGAAAAAGTTTCCTTCATGGTTAATGTGCACAAACTCAAATTATATCAAAAACCTAAGTCCAAGGAGGAGTTTATCAAGGTTTTTTTGGAACAAGATGAGCTAGAAGTGGTAATCAGGGGGGATTTTCCCTGTGATTCCTCTGCACCATATTAATTTTATTTTAATTACTAAAATATATATAATATATATAATTCCCTACAATGAAAACTAATAAAAGTATGTGATTCTATTTTGATAAAATAATTTTTGATTCTCATGTTGGATTGATGAAGGATTCCCTAAGGCCTTCCTTCTGACAATCTTGTCCCATCGACTTCAACTCATCATCTAAGTCCGAGATCAAAAAATTAGTGATGCCTTGAAGCTTTTATTCCTTAATGACAATCTTACTCACTGACAGCAGAGGGGATTAATTAATTACCCCTAACTATTAGATCCTATAGGGGGTTTGAAAACAACACATTTATTCACATATTCACACATGTTATCTTTCATCAAATTACCTTGGTTTTCATTAGCATTATTGGTGAGAAACCTCTCATTGGTTAACGACATTCATTAATGACTAGTAATCCAATTGGTCCTTTTCACATTCAAATTTAGAAAATCTATTCAAGTGAACATGATCGTACAATTATGGTGAGGATGAAGACTTTCAACATTATGCAATAGCATACATTTTATTTATGTGCAAGTCCAGTTTTTTTTTCAAGTTTTTGATCCAATATGGTCAACGGGTGATTTTTGGAATAAAATAAGTTCTACAAAGAAACTAGGCAGTCTAAGCCCTACAAAATGACCACTACAAAATATTCCTATAATATACTTCTACAATCTCTAAATCAGGTCTTCCATAGCATCTAGCAACCCAAAGAACCATGTAGATATCTCCCTTTGTATCCAAAAGCAATATCAACATTTTTTTTCTACAAGTTTAGGGACACTAAGAGACTTATTTGTTCCTACAGTATATTCGACAAAATCAGGTAACAGAGGTTGTAGACAATTTATTTTTCTTTTTTGTTTATTTATAATTATGAAAAAATGTGATGGTTGGGAAAAAGTTTTGAATCATTGAAATCCTAAGATATTTAATATCATCCATGTAAATTTTACCTTTATATCCTCATGTTGGCACAGGGGCAGACCCAGGGTTCAACGCTACAACAGCGCACCAACAAAACCCTAACTATCGACCCTTTCGGAAACACCTGTGAAGTAGATGAAGTCTCACCCTAGGTAGAGGCAGGGGTGGTTGTGAGACTCAGGTGTCTGCAACCTTAGCTAGGACACAGATCTGTGATTATGATACTTATAGAGCACTTAGCACCATTAGTTCCTCAATATGCAATCAATATCTACTTCGCTGATAAAACAGAGCTTTGCAGCATTCACATTGATCTAATGTATTTAAGCACTTAGCATAGGTAAATAGATCAAATCTAGCAGATCAAGCACTAAACATATTCATATAGATCAGATCTAACATTCTCACATATCATTAGCACTAAGCATAAGCATATTTATCTAATCATCTCAAAGCACTTAGAAAATAACATATAAATGCATCAGAACATCACACACAGCAGAGTAAAAAAGTATTTACCTGGTTCACCTCCACCCTAGGGCTACATCCACCAACTCTTCTTCCTTATTAGCTTCTCAATAGGTTACATGCATAGAACCTCTGAACCCTTCTCCGCATAGGACAGAATATCTATGCAACTCACTAGATCATTCTTCCTTGTGTTACAGCACAAAGCCTTCCATTGTCTGTTACAACCTCTTGCACTTAGCTCTACATGTCTCTTACAGTCATGCACTAAGCACTTACAGACTCTAGTTTCACTTAGCATACATTCACATCTGACTAGAGGCCTAACATCACATATATGCCTCCCCTTACATTTCCTAGACATCTATTTATATATTACAAAATAGGCCTAAGCATGGGTGAACCCATGGGCCGACATCCCAATCCCATTACATAATCCCAAAAACCCAAAAAGGACCCAAAAAGGGGTTGAGATTCCGTGATCTCCGCTTCGTCTTGCGATCCTCCTTCGACAGGTTGTCAAAGTCCAAAATAGGTCAACATGACCAAGAATCTCCCAAAACTTGGTCAAGGGCCAACAGGCCCCCAACACTCACCTGTGACTCATCCTGAGTCACTCTGGTCTGACTAGGTTTGCCTCGAACGCCTCAATCTTGGCTCAAGATGCTTCGACCTACTATTGCGCTATGGCCTCTTGCTCCATGAACTCCTGGATTACTACATCATTCACTGGCCCTTTTAGGGACTGTTCTGCTATGGTGAAAACCTATTTTAGCTTTTCTTCTTGGCTCTCGACCTCTGTGAACAATTGGCATGCCTTATCTTGTATTGTTTGGAGTCGTTGAGTGACTTCCATAACTTTTCTTTGAATCATATGGATCTACTGCTGGGAGGTGCATTGCTCTTGAGACCACTTCATTATTTCTACGGTCGAAAGGGCTTCAACTGTGCCTGTAGTGTGTCTGTGTGTTGCTTTGCTTCCTGGAGTTGCGACTCCAGTGCCTGCAATTCTGGATTCTTGGTGAGGTTCTCATATTTTTTGGCATTGTGGTTACTCAGCTGCTTTCATTCCAAGGAAAGAGATTTTAGTTTTTCAACTGTGCTGCAGGTAGTTTCTTCTCTTAGGTCCCTTACGTCTTGCAGGATTTCGGGTGTTGAAAATTCAACAAGAAACACGTGTCTAATTTACTTTTCCCTTAAATAAATTGGACAATAAATATTAATCTATTATCTCATAATTACTTGAAATAATTAACTGAAATGTAAATCAGTTAACTATGGGAAATTCGAGTTCAAAGGTTGGCTGGTAAGACATGGAGGTGACTTGAAGTTGTAACAGAGTTATTAGTGTAGTTATGAGAGTTGTGAAGTAGTTTAACTCAGTTAAGTGAGTTAAGCTCAGTTGTACTAGTTGTAACTAAACTTGCACTAGTGAGAGTTCAATGAATTAATTATTAATTAATTCAAATCAGTGAACTCACATGCAACTAAAGATTCGCCACGGTTAACTACATGCATGTCAGATCCAGTGGAGACCCAGTTGAGATAACAGGTGAAAGGGACAGTTTCGCTATCAGTTGTGATTAGGTGAAGTGCACTCATGAAATCACACATGCAGTGGATATGCTTATGAGCATGTGAAAACTAGGCAATTTGAATTCATTGTGAGAATTCTGATTGCAGGGATTGTGCAAAGGAGGCAAGTTGTCTGGACATAGAGAATTGGCACATGTATTTGCTGAATTTTTGTATGACAGTGTGAGATGATTGTATTGTATTGAGAGCTCTTGGATTAGAGTTTTGTATGAGATTGTTTCATGATCCATGATATACATAATATATGATAGTGGGGTTTTTAGCTTTACGCTTTCCCGGTAAAACTTTTGTGTTATGTGTTCTTGATATTTCACTTTGTGATCGTGGTTTAATTTCCGCAAGAATATTAGTAGAAGTGACTATGTATTTAACAATGGCATATAATTGTTAGATCAGGATAATCGCAGAAAATACTTAATTTGTATTGAAATTTCTACATGGTATTAGAGCCACAGAGCCATGGAAGTGAGGTGCGAAAATAATAGTATTTTCATAGGTCCCGTCTCTAGCAGGGTGCGAACCTTAGTACTGAAAACTTCGCATATTTTTTAGAGCAGAAATTCTCGCACCCTACTCAAAGGAGAGGTGTGAACTTCATTAAGATTATCGCATGTTTCTTAAAGGAGAGTTGTGAACCTCCCTCACCCCACAGTGCATTACAGTGCAAACTCTCTCAAACAGTTCGCAGGCTATACACAGGTGAGGTGTGAACTTCCCTCAGGCTAGTAACTGGTTAGGTGCGAACCTCCCAGGGTAAGAAGGATTGCAGCAGTTGAGCTTGTGGTTGGATAAAAGTCAAATTTGTAGAAGGACTTTCTTGGTGCTACTATTGATTCAAGATCGAAATGGCCTTCAATGGCTTGAGGTTGGAGTATGCACTTGAGGGCAGCTCGAACTACATTACTTGGAAACATAGGATGGAGGTAGTACTCAAAGACAATGGCTTGAAGGAATACATTGACAAAGATGTTCCTAAGTCGGATGTGACAGACACTGCAAATCTTGATGCATGGCAAAAGAAAGTGGNTGGATTAGAGTTTTGTATGAGATTGTTTCATGATCCATGATATACATAATATATGATAGTGGGGTTTTTATCTTTACGCTTTCCTGGTAAAACTTTTGTGTTATGTGTTCTTGATATTTCACTTTGTGGTCGTGGTTTAATTTCCGCAAGAATATTAGTAGAAGTGATTGTGTATTTGACAATGGAATATAATTGTTAGATCAAGATAATCACAGAAAATACTTAATTTGTATTGAAGTTTCTACATGGCATTAGAGCCATAGATCCATGGAAGTGAGGTGCGAAAATAATAGTATTTTCACAGGTCCCATCTCTAGCAGGGTGCGAACCTTAGTACTGAAAACTTCACATATTTCTGAGAGCAGAAATCCTCGCACCCTACTCAAAGGAGAGGTGCGAACTTCATTAAGATTCTCGCAGGCTACTTAAAGGAGAGGTGTGAACCTCCCTCACCCCACAGTGCATTACAGTGCAAACTCTCTCAAATAGTTCACAGGCTATACACAGGTGAGGTGTGAACTTCCCTCGGGATAGTAACTGGTTAGGTGCGAACCTCTCAGGGTAAGAAGGATTGCAGGAGTTGAGTTTGTGGTTGGATAAAAGTCAAATTTGCAGAAGGAATTTCTTGGTGCTACAATTGATTCAAGATCGAAATGGCCTTCAATGGCTTGAGGTTGGTGTATGCACTTGAGGGCAGCTCGAACTACATTGCTTGGAAAGACAGGATGGAGGTAGTACTCGAAGACAATGGCTTGAAGGAATACATTGACAAAGATGTTCCTAAGTCGGATGTGACAGACACTGCAAATCTTGATGCATGGCAAAAGAAAGTGGTAAAGGCAAGGAGGATTCTGCTGGAGGGAGTAAGAGACCACATTGTCTCAAGTCTCCATGGGAAAGACACACCACATGCAATGTGGAAGGTTTTGATGGATTTGTTCCAAAACAGCACCGACCATAGGAAATTGGCGCTCAAAGATAAACTCAGGAAGATCAAGATGGAGAAGGAAGAATCCATTCCAAAATATCTCACGAAGTTTGTCCAATGTCGAGATGAGCTTGGAAGTGTGGGAATAATAGTCGTTTTTGATGATTTGGTGAACTTGGCTCTCCTAGGACTTCCCAAGAGTTGGCATAGTTATCAAGACTCTATCAATGGAAGGGAAAAATTACTAGATTGAGAATGACTATGGTCGGATCTAGTGCAAGAGGAGTTCAGGCAGAACACCAGAGATGGATCTTCATCAAAGGGTGATGATGAAGAGGATTGTGATTTTACTACCAAAGCAAGGAAAGGGAAAGGGAATAAATTCCATTCAAAATTCGAGTCTAAAGTCAAGAAGTTGGATTTGTCCAAAGTGAAGTGTTTTCACTATCACGAACATGGGCATCTCGCTACTAATTGTCCGCAGAAGAGGAGGAAAAAAAAGGTTGTTGGAGCTACAACTAGTGAGGCTCTTGTCTAGCAATTTTAACTTGACTTCTCTTTGATCGCATGCATGACTTCAAGTTCATCGGGATCGGTGTGGTATTTGGATAGTGGCACTTCCTACCACATGATGGGAGATAAATATTCTTTAAGTGACTAGGAGGAGAAAGATCTCAGAATGCATATAGAGATGGGCGATGATGGAAGGTACAGTGCAACTGAAATTGGTACCATTACCTTTCAGAGGGAGTCAGGTAAACCATTTCAATTGAAAAATGTTATGCATGTTCCAGGTCTGAAGAAAAACCTGGTCTCAGTCACAATGTTGGAGGACAGAGGCTATGACGTTGTTTTC
>JASDQU010014494.1:75122-104391 GCA_032191745.1 Picea mariana | reverse complement strand
AAGGGAATAAATTCCATTCAAAATTTGAGTCTAAAGTCAAGATGCTGGATTTGTCCAAAGTGAAGTGTTTTCACTGTCATGAACATGGGCATCTCGCTACTAATTGTCCGCAGAAGAGGAGGAACAAGAAGGTTGTTGGAGCTACAACTAGTGAGGCTCTTGTTTCACAATTTGAACTTGACTTCTCTTTGATCGCATGCATGACTTCAAGTTCATCGGGATCGGTGTGGTATTTGGATAGTGGCGCTTCCTACCACATGACAGGAAATAAAGATTCTTTAAGTGACTTGGAGGAGAAAGATCTCAGAATGCATATAGAGATGGGCGACGATGGATGGTACAGTGCAACTGGAATTGGTACCATTGCCTTTCAGAGGGATTCAGGTAAACCATTTCAATTGAAAAATGTTATGCATGTTCCAGGTCTGAAGAAAAACCTGGTCTCAGTCGCAATGTTGGAGGACAGAGGCTATGATGTTGTTTTCAGTGATGGAAAATATTTCCTGCAACATAAAGCAATGGATCAAGTCAAGAAGATAGGGATTCGAGTTAAGAATCTCTACATGTTGGAGGTAGATGGTTGTGGTGCCATGGTGGGAAAGGAAGAAAAAGTGGTGAGTCGGGATGAGGGTGAATTATGGCATAGGCGATTGGGCCATCTTCATCATGGATCCTTGAAGATCATGCAGCAAATATCTACTGGAGTTCCAATGGGAACACTTTCTTAGTTAGATCAGTGCAAGGGGTGCACCCTGGGGAAGTATGTAAAGTCCACCTTTCATGAAAAGGAGAACCATGCTTCGGTAATCCTGGAGATAATTCACACAGACATGTGTGGACCATTATCGGTTGCTTCAACAGCAAAACATAAGTATTATGTTATTTTTGTTGATGACTTTTTTCATAAATGTTGGATATTCTTCATGCAGAAGAAGGATCAAACATTCTCAAAGTTCCGTGATTTTAATGCATTGGTGGAGAAAGAGTCAGGGAAGCAAGTTAAAGCTCTAAGGAGCAATAATGGTGTAGAATACATCTCTAACAAATTCAAAGACTTCTGCAGCAAAGAAGGAATTCGAAGAGAACTCATAGTGCCTCATAACCCATAGCAAAATGGGGTCACATAAGGAAAGAACAGAACGATCGTGGGTGTAGCACGAGCGATGTTGAATGATCAGGGCCTACCAATGCACTTGTGGGCAAAAGCATGCAATACTGCGGTTTGTGTGCAAAATTGTTGTCCTCGTAGAATACTTGGCATGAGTACACCTGAAGAAGGTTTCATTGGTAAGAAACTTGATTTTTCTCCTTTTAAGATTTTTGGCTCATCTGTTTATGTGCATGTGACCAAGGATTCCAGGAAGAAGCTGGAACCCACTGCTGAAGTTGGGATATTTTGGGGGTACATATAAGCACCCCATAATTATCGTGTGTATTTTCCTAACAGAAAGATGATTGTTATGCGACGGGATATAAAATTCGATGAGGGGAAATCCATGCAGTTGTCGCTTGAGAGGGAGCTATATTTGCATGTAGAAGAGGAATTGTTGGTTCCCAAAGATGAGTCTCAAGATGTGGATCAGCCACATGAGGAGGTTCATGGAGTGGAGAAAACCACTCAAGCAGATCTATCCATCAGAAATGGAAGAAAGCGCACCACAGAAGCTAACAGATTGAGACTAGATGTTTCACAGAATGTAGGATCCCCTACTTCACAGCGCAAACAGAGACAGCCTCCTGATCGATTTGGTGGATACATGGCTCTCATGAGAAAATGTATTGTGACTGAACCATCTTCCTTTCAGGAAGTAATGCAAGATCCCACTTGGGTTGATGATATGGTTGAGGAGTATGACTCCATTGTCAAAAACAGTGCATGGGAAATTGTCCCAAGACCGGTCGACAAATCAGTGGTAGGTTCGAGATGGATCTACAAGGTAACACAAGTTGTTGATGAGAGTGTGGAGAAATACAAGGCCAGGTTTTTGTCCTGAGGCTTATCATAGATCGAGGGGATAGATTATGATGAGACCTTTGCACCTGTCACAGGGTACTCTTCCATAAGATCCATCCTTGCACTCTCAATGCAAATGGGTTGGTGCATTCATCAAATGGATGTAAAAATTGTGTTTCTCAATGGGATCATTGAGGAAGAAGTGTACATTGAACAGCCAGAAGGTTTTGAGACCTTTGACATGGAGTCACATGTGTGCAGACTCAAGAGAGAAATGTATGGGTTGAAGCAAGCATCCCGTGCTTGGTACACTCAGATAGACAGTTATTTCACCAGATTGGGCTTCACCAAAAGTGAAGCGGATGAAAAACTATACCAAATTGTGGTGGAGGGTAAGCTTTTAATAATTGTTCTTTATGTTGATGATTTAATACTGATTGGTGATGAGAGAAATTGATACACCCATGCAAGGAGGACCTTGCAAAGGAGTTTGAGATGAAGGATTTGGGCCTTCTTCATTATTTCCTTGGATTGGAAATATGGCAAGGAGATGGTGAAATTTTTGTGTCTCAAGGAAAGTATGCAAGGGAGATACTGGGTAAGTTTCACATGGAAGGTTGCAAACCCATGGATACTCCTCTTCCAGGAAACTGGAGAAAAGAGGATGCTACTTCTGGAGAGGTAGTGGATGCTACTGTCTATCGATAGTTAGTAGGTTCACTAATGTATTTAGTGAACACAACACCGGACATTTTCTATGCAGTTAACCAGCTAAGTCAAGAAATGGTTAAGCCTACCAAACTCTTTTGGAAGGTGGGTAAGCATGTCTTGAGATATCTAAAGGGCAAATCTGAGTATGGATTATGGTATAGACAGACGGATGAGGTGAAGTTGCATGGCTTCACAGATGTTGATTGGGCGGGCAACCCAACGGACAGAAAGAGCACATCAGGGGGGATCTTTAGTATTGGATCTACAGTTGTTTCTTGGTACAGCAGGAAACAGATATCCATGGCACTCAGTTCAGTGGAAGCGAAATAAATGGCAGCGAGTCAAGCTGCATGTGAGGCTATCTAGATGAGAAAGATCTTGGTTGGTTTGTTTGGTTCTCATTTAGATCCGATAGTGATTCGTTGTGATAATCAAAGTTGCATTAAACTCTCAATTAATCATGTGTTTCATGATAGATCTAAGCATATAGATATCTGGTATCATCATATCAGAGATTGTGTGTAGCGGAAGATCATGTTGCTTCAATACATTCCTATGGAATATCAGGATGTAGACATTCTCACGAAGGTGCTCACCAGGAGCAAATTCGAATATCATAGAGACAGGATTGGGGTGAAGGATAATCCCTTTCTTGTTGAGAGGGAGTGTTGAAAAGTCAACAAGAAACATGTGTCTAATTTACTTTTCCCTTAAATAAATTGGACAATAAATATTAATCTATTATCTCATAATTACTTGAAATAATTAACTGAAATGGCAAATCAATTAACTATGGGAAATTCGAGTTCAAAGGTTGCCTGGTAAGACATGGAGGTGACTTGAAGTTGTAACAGAGTTACAAGTGTAGTTATGAGAGTTGTGAAGTAGTTTAACTCAGTTAAGTGAGTTAAGCTCAGTTGTACTAGTTGTAACTAAACGTGCACTAGTGAGAGTTCAATGAATTAATTATTAATTAATTCAAATCAGTGAACTCACATGCAACTGAAGGTTCTCCACGGTTAACTACATGCATGTCAGATCCAGTGGAGACCTAGTTGAGATAACAGGTGAAAGGGACAGTTTGGCTATTGATTTTGATTTGAGTGAAGTGCACTCATGCAATCACACATGCATTGGATATGCTCATGAGCATGTGAAAACTAGGTACTTCGAATTCATTGTGAGAATTCTAATTGCAGGGATTGTGCAGAGGAGGCAGGTTGTCTGGACACAAAGAATTGGCACATGTATTTGCTGAATTTTTGTATGACAATGTGAGACAATTGTATTGTACTGAGAGCTCTTGGATTAGAGTTTTGTATGAGATTGTTTCATTATCCATGATATACATAATATATGATAGTGGGGTTTTTAGCTTTACGCTTTCCCGGTAAAACTTCTGTGTTAAGTGTTCTTGATATTTCACTTTGTGATCGTGGTTTAATTTCTGCAAGAATATTAGTGGAAGCAATTATGTATTTAACAATGGCATATAATTGTTAGATCAGGATAATTGCAGGAAATACTTAATTTGTATTGAAATTTCTACATCGAGCATAGTGCGTAGTTCCAAATCTGTGATGCGTTGTTGTAGTTGTTGGATCACTTCTTCAAGTTGCACCACCTGTTGTGGAACTCGCTCTTCGGTCTTTACTTCTATGACTGTCACAGATCGAAGTTCTCTTTTGACCATTTCCTTTACTTCAAGTTGCTCTGCGAGAAATTGTTCCTTGCTTTGTTGCAGCTGTGATTTTTCTTCATCCCACTTCGCTTGGACAGCAATATTTTCCCGTGCTGCAGTACTGCATTTCTCTAGAAGGAATCCATGTACTTGTGCTAAAGCTTGGGTGGCTTGCGTTGTTTCTTCCTGTGCTCGTCGAAGGCAAGATTCGACTATATCAGCGATTCGGTGGAGTTGAGCTTGCTCATCTCCTAGTTCTGGTGTTCCTAGTGGCAGAGGTGCAGTGGAAACGGTGCAGTTGGACTGTAGTGTTTATTTCACCCCTTGAAGTTCAACCCCAATTCGATTGTACATCTCCTCCTGATTAGCCTCTTGTTTTTCTGTTATCTCCAGTAGAGCATCATTCAGTGCTGCTACGATGAAATCAAAGTCATCTAGGGTGAGGATAGTCTGCAACTTGGTCATTGTTGCTTTTGACTTCTTCCGGGAAGAAGGATTCGGGGGGGAAACCTTCCTTTTCTTCGAGGGGTCTTCCTCGTCTCTAGGTGGTGTTACCTCGCCTTTCTTTTTCTCAGATTCTATTCCATATATCTCTTTGCCATCACCCTCTTGCTCTAGTGAGATGGAAGCAGTCTTCACGGATGTACTGTCTAAATCTTGGACCTCTTCAGTCTTCTTTATCTTTCTAGGTCTAGGTGTATCCAACGCATTTTTTGGGTTGTCTATGTCGAATATCTCCATAGGGTCTGCTAGAATAAGGAGGTTCACCGACCATTCCTTGGTGATCTCCTCCAAGTCCTCCTCTATCATCTTGTAGTAGGACTGCAGTTGTTTTTTGTGTCCATCGGCGTGCACTGTGGTATAAATGAAATGCCTATCAGCGTTGAACTTTATCAAAGGTCGGAACCTATGTAAAATATTCAAAGTTATGCGAGGCACGAACTGTATGGCTACCCTCAACTGGTTGTAATATGTGTGGAACACAGCATTTGACTACCATTGCTTATTCATGTCACTGGAATACCACAGTTTACTGAACTTCGCGGACAAAGGTTCAAAGGGATCGATGTCTGGGAAGTTCGCACCTTCCGGCATCTCTCAAGCAATGAAAGCGATCAAGATCAATAGCCAGCTGAAATGAAATTCGTACCCTTGATCCTGGGCTTCTCTATAGTCAAGTTTTAATTGGTTCACAAGGTACTGCACCCAATTCATTTGTAGGCCCTCCATGCACTTTCCTGCGAGATCGAGTATAAAACCGGTGACTTGGGTGGTTCAATTCTTTCGTACTAATTTTCCTACGATCAATTGATAGGTGAGGCACACTGTGTTACTCTGGATAGAAGCTACCTTGTAGCCTCACGTGCCCTTCTCGACAACATGGTAGGTGTCATTGATCCTTTGAGATAGAGTGTGATCCATTGTTTTTCTGGGATAGAAATCCTGTGGGTCAGGGCCTTGCATACTTAGCCCTATGATCTGATTGATCAATGTCGGATCCAATGTGATACGGCGGTTTAACCACAAGTATCTACCATGGTAACAGGACAGCAGCAGCTTGACACATGCATTCACCTCTTGGTGTCTTCCGAAGTGAGGAATCTTCATGACGTTGAGTAGTGTAGACTACACGAGGTTCATAGTCCATGACTGAGGGAAGATCTTCAAATTCTTTCCCTTTTTTTTGGTCAAGTACTTATGTGGGGCGAGCATGTTGTAGACCTTCTTGTTGCCGAGGCTGAAGTCTCTAAACTTCAACGCTGCAATCTTTTCTTGGTCTACATGAACTGTGCATATCCCTTTCGGGAGATACGTAGTGATCAAGGCATACTCAAAGTATCTGGGCACACTATCTTGATTTATTGTGTCGCTCAGAGGTGGTAAATAGGCAGGTAATATGCTCGAAATCAACTTACCATTCATGAGATCATCCCTGTGCTTAGTTTGCTTCTCATATGATGGTCGGGATGGTCTGGCTCGAGCATTTGATGGAGAGGCGCGTGGATGATGCTTGTACACATGTGGATAATCCTCTCTCCGACATGACTCTTTGAGTCATCAGGTCAAGGAGTACTTGTGTCACTGATTCTTTGACTGCGTTGAGTTCCTCGGACATATGCGCTTGGGATTAATTATATCAAGGTCAAATTAACTTAGACATTGTAGTAGAATAAATAGCAAGAGCACTATGATCACTATATACAATTCACTTGGTCTGGGGGCTCAAACTCTTAGTTAGCAAAAGTGTTCTCAGTGCATGGTGAGAAGGGATAAATAGGTAACTCGGAAACGGGTCTCTTGCAATGGGTATGAAGCCTCATTAACTCTGTTTGGTCCATTATGGTGCAGTCCAACGGTCTGGTGTCGAGCCTTAAATGCCTTTCTACCCATTCGGGGCAGCATTCAAATGGTTATAATGTCCCCAATGGCTATATTATTTCGCCATGGCGAAGTGCCATGTGTCGTTGTTCTGATATCCCGACGAAGTTCCAATTTTGCAAATTTCCCTCCTGCGAAGTTCCCTATGGAACTTTCTATAACTTTTCAGTCTTATCCCTCTTCTTACTTAACTTCCTATCCTTCTTTCCAGTGAGCTTCATCTCGGTATGACTTTTTTCATTATGATTCTTATCTTTGTTTGACATAGTCACTGTGCATTGTTGAGATTCTTTCCTAGGATTCAGGGGTTGTACCTCTTCTTTATCTGGGGTAGGTACTTCAGTCTTTTGTAAGTCCTCTGATGTTCTTGCATCTTCGGCATCTAGGCCTCTAGTGTTAAATAGCTTCGATCTTCTCTCATGTTCTTAAACAAGTGTGTGATCCTTCTAGTCATGAAATCTTTTAACTCTTGTTTCTTCTACTCCAAAACTTCTTCTTCTTCCTTTTGTCTGGCTTGATCTCTATCAATCCAAGTGTTTCCTACTAACATGGTAAACGGGGCGTTGTCTTCAATAAATTTAATAATCTCAAAATCTTCTTCTGTCAAAGTTCCATTGGCATTCATAGGTATCTTAGTGAGCTTTCCACATAGGTTTACCAGTTTTCCTCTGAATAATCCTACTCCTCCTAATGAAGGAATCATAGCAGGCCTCCCTATAGCTTCCCAAGTTCTCTTTATCATGATATTCACCGGTGTCTCTTCATCCAGAACACAGACAATGTCGAAGTCTCCTATTCTTGCTTCGATGCATTCTTTTTCTTTGAATATCTCTGATAATCTAAAATGCCAGTGGTCATTCAAGGTTTATTTTATTTGTAACAATACTTTCTCTGATTCTTTCTAGGATTCTTCTTTTTCTGGATCTACCTTGGGTTTTTCCTGGTTCATATTCATTCCTTCAAGATTAGCAATCATTCTATGGCAATCCAACACTTCATGGTCCATATCTTTGCAACAAATATAGCTAGGTCTTCTTCCATGGAATTCCTTAGCAATATGTCCTGGTCTTTTGCAGCTGTAACAAAGGTTTAATCATCTCTTTCTTTTAAATGATCCCCAGCTTCTCCTGTACTGCGCGCTAGGATCATAGGAGCCAACCTGCAACAAATTCTTTCTAGGATCATGCATCCACTTGTTAGTCCAAACATTCTTTCTATGCATAGGTATAACATATCTTTCACTATTCTTGCCAGATCTACTCATATCAAGCCTTCTTTCATCTATTAGTGCCCTAGTTTTCAAGCTAGGACAGAACCTATCAAGCATACCTAGATCCATACTTTATCTTACTTTTACAGAGTACAAAGCTTTCAGATCTAGAATTTTCCTACTATTCTTACCTTTATCAGAGCACAGAGCTTACAGAGCTTACCTCTTTTCTTCAGATCTGACCTCTTTTCTTCAGATATGACCTCTTTTCTTCAGATATGACCTTCCTCTTGGCACAAAGATTCACAGGTTAAGTAAAATACTGCACACTAGGGAAAAAGATCTACGCATGGAGCTTTCACAACTTCAGGATGAATCTTTGCACAAAGCTTCTTCTTTCTCAGTTCCCAGCAATCACAGTTTCAGGTCCCAACAACGGAACCATTTGTTGGAACAGGGGCAAACCCGGGGTTCAATGCTACAACAGCACACCAACAAAACCCTAAATATCGGCCCTTTCAACAACACATGCGAAGCAGATGAAGTCTCACCCGAGGTAAAGGCAGGGGTGGTTGTGAGACTTAGGTGTCTACAACCTTAGCTAGGACACAGATCTGTAATTATGATACTTAATAGAGCACTTAGCACCGTCAGTTCCTCAATATGCAATCAATATCTACTTCGTCGATAAAACAGAGCTTCACAGCATTCACACTGATCTAATGTATTTAATCACTTAGCATAGGTAAATAGATCATTTCTAGTAGATCAAGCACTAAACATATTCATACAGATTAGATCTAACATTCTCACATATCATTAGCACTAAGCATAAGAATATTTATCTAATCATCTCAAAGCACTTAGAAAATAACATATAAACGCATCAGAACATCACACAGAGCAGAGTAACACAGTATTTACGTGGTTCACCCCCACCTTGGGGCTTCATCTACCAACTCTTCTTCTTTATTAGCTTCTCATAAGGTTACATGCACAGAGCCTCTGAACCCTTCTCTGCATAGGACAAAAGATCTATGCAGCTCGCTAGATCCTTCTTCCTTGTGTTACAGCACAAAGCCTTCCACTGTCTGTTACATCTCTTGCACTTAGATCTACAAGTCTCTTATAGTCATGCACTAATCACTTACAGACTCTACTTGCACTTAGCATACATTCACATCTTACTAGCGGCCTAACATCACATAGATGCCTCCCCTTACATTGCCTAGACATCTATTTATATATTACAAAATAGGCCTAAGCATGGGTAAACCCATGGGCCGACATCCCAATCCTGTTACATAATCCAAAAAGCCCAAAAAGGACCCAAAAAGGGGTCGAGATCATGTGATCTCTGCTTCGTCTTGCGCTCCTCCTTCGATAGGTTGTCGAAGTCCAAAATAGGTCAACATGACCAAGAATATCCCAAAACTTGGTCAAGGGCCAACACCTCATGATCATGTCGAAATCCATAACCAATCATGTAAACATGTTTGATTCTAGCATGAAACACCGCATACAAATTAATCATTTCACACACTCAAATATTTGATCCTTGATTATTTTTTAATCATATCATGATGATTCTTGTAAATCATTTATAATATAATTTCCCTCGATCATTTTGATAAGACCCCAAAACTTGACTTCCTTTCAACCTCACATACCCATTCCCATTAGATGATATAACCAAGGTGTTAAGAAGCACACTCCATACTCTTCCACAAAAATGATGAGCATTTAATCATGAGGACTCCAGTTTGGTTCGATCCCTCCAATATGGAGTTGTTGGAGGCCTACCCTAAATGCAAAAGGAATATATAAAGTTGGGGATGCCTGTCATTCTTCATGAAGTTCTATCGACATAAAAACAAGGTAACACTAGCATTCTCATAGAGCTTCCATGGAGAGCGAGTGTGTGTTGGGAATATCGAGTTCCAGGTAATAGAAGTTTCAACTGCAACAATGACCAATCTACCTCAAGATGGAGACAGATGGTTCAAGAAATAGCCTGTATATAAGAATATGTATGCACATTTTCTCATAGAAGACAGTATACCCGACTGGAGGAAAGTATTGCAGTAGAAATGTCTTTAGAAAAGGTATCAAGATATCCTCTTATATTGCAAAAATATATTACTTGTGAGGGGCGTTTTGGGTTATCATTTTTTATTCACATTCAACTTCGTAGTCGGTACTTCAAGGGACAGAGGTTAAATTTTTCATATTACTTGAAATGTCACTCTCCAATATGGCATTGACATCCCATAAGAGAATAATGAACATGGAGTCGATTATGTTTCACCATGTCCTGATTAAAATATTAATTGTAGCAAAGTTGAAAAAGAGGAAAGATTATTGGGAGCACTTTCTAATCAAAAATAAGTTTATCGATGGAGGAAATGTTGTTAAGTGAGGGTTGAAGCAGCCAGGGAAAACCAAGCCTGTGATTTCATAAGAAACATAGGTCATGGAATCTGAACATTTAGATGCTCAAGACCCTAAGGCCAAAGATAAGTCTAGACATATAGATACTCAGGGACCTGAGAAAGAGGATGAAGATGTCTTAATAATAGGAGAAATAAAGCAATGAAGAAAGAAAAGGAAAAAACTAGGTGCACCTCCACATCCTAGAGTGACAAGGAGCCAAACTTTGAAAATGGACAAGACAAATTATCTAAGGAAGAACAATAGGACAAAATGACCCTCGTATATTTATTAAAGAACAAGTTGGAAAAGGATACCTAGGGAGAGTTGCAAGAAACCTCACCGTTGCACAAGGAAGAAAATGATAATCTGAAAGATTTAGTATCTGTAGGATAGGGCAATGACTCTCATCCTCATATGGAGAAGCTTAAAGTAGTAGGTGAATTTTCCAATGTGCCATCAACCAAATAGAGAAAGAAGAATAGGAAATTGCAACAAACTATCAAATAATTGTATGTTCTGGAAGGATTTATTAAGAACAAAAATGAGCTATTAAGGAGTGTTAACATCAAGTTTCAAGAAGAAATTAAAGAGATCAAGTTCAGCCACAAAAATGATGAAAGGTTGGTTAGGAAATGGTTAGGAAGAGTTAGAAGACTCGGGGAAATAAATCAGAGGCTCCAAGTTAAAATTCAAAGTCTCCAATCTACAAACTCTGGTCCAGAAGTGTTGGGACGCGAAGATACTTAGAGAATGTGGGTAGGTTCTAAAAATTTTAAGGATAACAGTTTTGTATAGGCCATGGTTTTATTTTCATGGGGACATGAAATCTCGCAGGTGTGGGAGAGATGTGGCATCCATGTTTTGAAACTTTTGGGACTACTCGAGGATCTTGTTTTTTACCATTTTTCCCATAATACCTCGCCCTATTTACTTATCTAAACCTATTGTCTCATGTTTTTGACCAAAAAGGATATTTCGAGCATAAAGGTAACAACGTGCACCCATAGTCACAATTTATTCATTTATTTTCAGTAAATTGAATGTTAAATTGTCATGGTCTATTAAGTTATAGGATCGAACCTTCTTGCAGCAGTTATAGTCTTGAAGCAACCTCATTGATTCAACTACTTCTGGACTTCATGGAATAAAAATGGAATGAGTATTTGGCTAGAAGATACGATGAGATGTTATTGTGTTTCAACTTAGAACCAAAACATATGATTAACTGTTGATCCAAGAATAGATTGGGTCAGAACAACTGCAACATGCAATATTCTTGGAAGTGATTTCATGTCTTCGGTCATGAAACCGCTTGATACGATATACCATATTTTTTCTATCATTGTTGTAATGTAACCTCTTGTTCAAATATAGCCTATACAGTTTTCATATTGTAATCTCCGATGAGATCTTTGTAACTGGTTCTACAACGCAGTATTATAGGGTTCTAAATGTAATCTTATAAGTATGGGCATATCATAGACAAATGTTTTCACTGGAGATTAAGGAGAAGGATCTCATACCTTGGATGTATCTTTCATTGAATTAATCAAAATCCCAATTTTTTATGTTTTTTTAGTTATGGTGACTTTGAGTTTCATGTAGGTTTACATGTGTTTTTCTAAGAGAAGGAAGGAACCCCTTCATCTCAAAAACACTACCCTTTTCGTGTGTGGTTATGAATTTATGTGTGTGTTATTTTTTTTCTATATGCATGATGAATAGTTATTAGTTGTTTTAATAATATTGTTAATCTTCCATACATTAGTTCTTGCACCATCTGTAATTTGAGATTCTTGCAGCGTCTATAGTTATGATTCTTGCAGCACTTGAAGATTTGATTGATGTGGCATGTGTTTAAGTGATTTTATTTTAATAGCATCGAACTGATACTTGAATCATTGGGATGAATTAAAGATGTTTTATTTTGTGTTCCTTCTTGAGCCAATATTAGCTAATAAAGAGACTTTTAGAGTATTGTTAGCTACAGAAGTTAACTCAGGGTTCTATTCATTAGTCCATGGCTGGATAGTATTTGTTTCAAGTATATGTGATTAGATATTGTTTTTCTACTCTGAGATTTAATTTATAAGAGTGTATTCATGAGTATTGATTAGATCTGTTAAAATTGGGACTCCTAGAGTATTGTCAGTCATAACTTAATTACATATGATTGGCCTGTATTTCTACCTTACGAACTCACAATGGATCTAAAGGACCTTGAATAACATCTCATATTCAAGTATTTCTTTATGTTCATGATTTTATTTTAATGATTGTGTGTTGATTGGTGATCTTGAGAACTTTAGGTTTTTATCTCTACATATGTTTTTCCTTGCACCTTGTAAGCTTAAAAACTCGGATTGACAATCGAATGTATCAGAATCATGAATGAATAATTTGAATAACATAATGGATTCATGTGTGCATGAGAATAATGGTAGCTGAGAGAGAGTTTTCCACAACTGATAATACTGGGTGTTTATAGCATTGATATTTCCTAACCAAAAGCAGTGGATCCTTGGAAAATAAGTGGAACAACCTAAGGGACTACATTGCAGAGAAAGGGGTTCATTTTTTTGGGTTGTGCAGGCTAAAAGGGAAGAGAGATGGTAAAATAATATTGTTGTGTGGGTGGGAAAAACTATGAGAGCTTGAGAGTTGGTTGTGTATTTTAGAGTCAGCCCAAGACCCATATTCATTGTGTATTCATAGCCCTTGTTTGTGGGTGACCTACTGTTGATATTTGGAACAAAAATGTCTATGGTTGGGTGGAATGTCTGAAATCTACAACTAGTTGGTGAATGTTTATTTGGAAATATAAGTTCTCTCTATGTTTTTTGTGTAATTTATATTCCATTGTGTATTTATTATCTCTTAAATGTATAATATTGTGCATGCTTCTTGTTATCATTGTGTGTGGCATGTTGATCATTTTCTTTGATGGTTTAGCATGTTATTATTAATTACATCTATTTTTTTCATGGTTCTTGAATTTAAAGAATGGTAGCAGAAATTTGAATTTTCACAAGAAGGAGAATTCAGAGGTATCTGGGTCAATGGTTACATTATAGTTCAATTTTAGAGAAAATTGTCCAGGTTTGTTGGTAACGGGTATGTCACATATTGGTATCAGAGGGAGTATTTTCATTGTGTAGATGTCGATTATGTTACAGATTGCTATTAAAGCAAAAATTTTCATTGTGTTGATACCGAGTATGTTACAGTTTGGTACCCAAGCAAATTCTTGCTAGGGTTTTCTAGCGACAAGTACGTCCCAATTTTTCCTAGTTTTAAATCAAGAATGTGGGTTGGTTCCTTAATAAGAAGGAATATAATTTCATCCATTGGGTGTACCTTAGGTGGTTGGGAGGAATGATTGTTACCCTCCCCACCCAGGTTCAAATCCTTGGAGTGACATGATGTGCCATTTAATGGGTCTATAAGATGCTCTTGTTCTTGAGCCCCCAATACTTCAAAAATGATCAGCCACCCCATGTTCTCTCACAGATTTTAGGGAGATTTTCCATGGATGTAGCGAGCATCGATATCTGGTGTCGTGAACCACATGTAAAAAAAAAAATCATACAATTTATTGATTAATATTAGCATGTGTAATTTGGGATTGCAAAGAAGTGTTAGAGAGGTTTTGGACATGGTATCTTATTTATGTATGCAGTAGAGAATTAGTGATATATGGATGTAAATTATGTCTTCATCATTATGCATAAAAGGAAGCATCTAAGACCCTAATATTATAAATATTATAGAAGGAAAATTCATTCATAAATTTTCAAATCAAATATTGCAAAGGAGGTAGGGTGAGGAAGCATGAATGGTAAAGGAAAATTACCAGAGGAAGAGTTACAAAGTATGAACTGGAAACTTATGTAAAGGATGTGAAGAAAATGATGAGAATCAATTTACTTGAGAGCTATGTAAGGATGAATAAATCACTAGGTTGATGATTCTCTATTAGGATGAAAATAAATATTATGGAATTGGGACAAATCTTAAGGACAATTAGAGATAAAGTTAGTGGGTGGAAAGTGATGGATGCTTAAGTGTTAAAGATATGCAGTGTTATTAAGATGATTCCAATAGTGGGTGAGTAATTTAAATAATAAAAAGACAAACATTGTTGAGTACATGAATTCTAAGGGTATATATGGTTAGCAAGTCAAATAAGAACATAATTTTTTAACTACTTCCAAATGGGAAGTATAAAAGAGCATGGAAAGATTAAAAAGAATGAGAGAATTATGCAATTCATGACTTTGAGCTTGATGATATAATGCATGCATTCAACATATGGAGGCACTATTTAATGGGGAGAAAAATTGAATTGAGAATAGACCATAATTTTTTGAAGTGTCAATTGGAGCAGTAAACTTTAAATGTCAGGAAAACAAGATGGTTGGAGTTTCTTTATGAATTTGATTTTGATATCAAATAGATAAAAGGAAAGGAAAATTGGTCTACCAGTGCACTCAATAGAATCTTTCATGCCATGCAATTTGTAAATATTATAACTTATAAGTCGTATTGGAGAATAAAATTCTTGAAGTGTGATCTCAAATGAGCATTATCTTCAAGTCAAAGAAGGTCTGAAGCATGAGACCATATAGCAAAGAATGCAGGGGAAACACCAAAAAAACACAAACTGTTTCCATAAGAATATAAGTTTTGAGGACAGCCTAAGGAAATAAGAAAGATACAAAGTAACAAAGGAAGTTATGGGATGCTAGGGAATTGTTGTAGTAGAAAATGGAAAAGATGGCTAGCAAGGGAGACATGATAATGAGGGATATTTCTCACCTTAAATTTTATTTCATTGATAAAATAGAGTTGTTTGTTCATAAAAGTAGAGAGTATAAATTTTCATATATGTATATAATTTCTACTTGGTGAGGAAATCATAGCAAATGATCCATTATGTGACTGATAGAAAGGCCATGAAATGGATAAGATTTGATGTGGAAGTGGAATTTCATGCTATGCAAAGGAACTACAAGGGACAAACCCTTAATCTTTGTCTTACTATATAGTTATATTTCTTAAGAATGATAAGGTTATTATATTTAGGCATGGGAATGTTGGGAATGAAAGAAAATAAAATATCTAGAATGAATATGCATTATTAAGCATATTGAGAAATGTCATGTGGTAACAGTGCATATAGATATGCATGAGCATATTGATGCATGATGATCAAGATTAAGATGTTGTTACATATGCCAAGAGTATGGAAAAGTGATTAACTAATAATAGTGATGATTATGTAATAAAAAATGGTTGAATCATGGCTAAAGATGATGATGTTGAAACATATGATTTTCATCCTTGTGAATAAAGGATAAGGATAAGGAAGTGTTGATCAAGAGTTTGGAGAATGGATGGTGTAGGTGTCCATAAGACACCAATGAATCAAGTAACATCGGATATTTTGATGACATCCATGTAGGTATGAAGTTTGTTATGGTTATGTTGCATATGTGTTGAATGAAATTCAGATAATGATTCCTTCAATTATATTTGTATATCAAAAGTTGGTATATTATGGGGATGAATGCACTTATGTGAATAATAACTAGGTGGGGTATGGTAAGGGAAAGAGGCCTTGGACCTATAAAGGTTGTTAAAGTACAGTTAACCCATTCATCTGAAAGGCATTGTCATGTCATGTTGTGTTGGCTATGAGCCAATACCCATAGAAAGTCAATACTTAAAAAATTGTTATGGAAGCGAATGTTGTATGCACTAGCTATGTGTGAGGCCATAGCATTGTTAGATATGGAAAGGCTATGCCACTACACAAATTTCCAATGGTCTCCCTTCTTGTGTCAATGGCATGGATTGTATCTGTATTTCCAACACTAAACAACATTGAGAGGGTGTAGCCCCAATGTTGTGTTTGGGTTTGATTACCATTTGAAGAGAAAGGTGTTCAAATGGTCAAACAAGTATTGGGAAGGTGGCCAAATGATGCATCAAGGTGTTGAGTAAACCTTCCATCTCATCATGGTGGAATACATGACATGATAATGTGGAATTCAGTGTGATGTAAGGGTGCATCACAAAAACTAAAAATAAATTAATTAATTAATAATAATAATCAAAAAAAATTAATCAATAAACAATAGCAATAAATATAGCAAGAGGGGAAGGGAGGTGCCCCTCATAACAAAGAAATAAACCAACCAACATAATAATAATAATAATATATTGTTGAAGCATGTAAGTGGAAGTTATGCATATGTGTATGTTGGCACATATAGTTGATTGCATTGTGTGAATGCATATTTGAGTCATATTCCATTGAAATTTATATAATACTAGATAATATGTTTGAATTATTGGTATTTATAATTATGTGATCATTTTCTAGTGCTATGGTGGATGTTGCATGAAAGGATGGAATGCATAAGTAGTCATGTTTTATTGGACTACATTAAATATTTTTTTGAGAGAATAGAGCTATAGAAAAGGATGTCTTGGATATGGAAGTGAAAGTAAGACATAATGAAGACATGGACTATTGCCTACACAATTGAAAGCTAAGTGTTATGTGGAACATCAAATATTATTCAAAATCTTATTGTTGTAATAATTATTTCAAAAGGTGGTTGATAGATAGAGATATGACTCAAAATATTTGTTTCAAAATATTTGTTTGATTATGTTAAGACACAAGTGGATGGTGAATCTACCTAGTAAGGGAAAGTGGTGACTGATGTAAGCTCAAAATTCGAGGAGGTCATTTTAATGACATTGGAACCATATAATTTCCATAACTTATTGATTTATTAGAGGTTACAAATAGGATGCTTGGCAGTAAGACTCTATGAATTTGGTGCTCTTCTTGCATGTAAAATCCTTGGTGACATGGATCACCTAAGGAATTGTCTAGCATAAAAGGGGATGCCTAATCTTGGAAGGATAGTTATTACAAGGAAGAGAAAAGTGGAATGGGTTAAGGAGCATGTGTTAGACAATAAATTCAAATCTAAATTCTCACCTGTGGAATATTTATAAAGTAGAAAAATATTCATATAGATCATTATTGGGCTAGAATTGTATACTTATTTTTGTGTTATGAATATGTATATTTCAAATATAAAATTGAAAATTTCCTATGAATGGGATACTTTTTTCATAAAATGGATATAACATCCATGTTTCTATTGATTACTGATATAGATACATGGTGATATGTTGAGACCTGGTAGGTTACTCAGGCATTGAAAATACAATGTAGATGCATTGCGTACAAGATATCCAACACCTATGCAAGTTTGCAAGGAACAAGATGGTGTTCCAAGTGCAGCTGAGGAATGATGGCATGGTCTCATTGTTGAAAATAAAATAACATAGAGGATGATATTTTTCCAAAGGGGGGAAGTAACATAATACCCCAGTTTTGATCCCCTTGAATTAAGAATGTAGATGCAATAATGAGATGGTTGTAATCCAAGACATTGTGAACTATAAGTGTACATTTGATTATAATATGCAAAATCTAAAGGTGGAAAATGAAGAAGGATGAAAATGAGATGGGGGATTGTCATTCCTCAAGTGGGGGGTGTGAAAAGGGGTTTATAGAAGGTTTTAGGGGCTACAGGGGGGAACCATATCTAACAACTTACCCTAAAATCCTTAGACCCTTAGTTATTAATCTTGATTATTAATCCATGTTTATTAGTATTCTAAGCATTGGAGATTAAAGGAGGTACATGGAATTTGGAAATTAAAGGTGAAACATGGGATTATCATAGAAGACATGTGTTGAATGATTCACATGCAAACATATCATATGATTTTATCCATGCAAGGGGGATTAAAATTATTATGTTGTTGGGAATTTTATAGAGAGGCTACCACTTTGAATCATGGTACAACATTGCTGTGGTATGAATTGGTTGAAAAAGTCAAAGGAGGAAAAGGAATTATTCCATGGTAATTGTAGTTCAATTCCATGCAAGTTTATGTTGTTGTGTCACAATAGTTATGGTAACGATTTCATTGTTTCTGTAAGAGAGGCATGTAAGGAATTAGAGCCATAAAGTCTTGTAAATTTGTAGGTGATCGGATTGATGCCTGAGATAGATGGAATTTTTTGCTACAACTAAGAATCTTTAGAGTCCAAATAAAGAGATTCATTGGCCAACCCATTCTAGAGAACTCAATGGTAATTGGTATATCCTAAGGGACTACATTACAGAGAAGGGGAACCCATTATTGGTGTGGTGCATGATGATAGTGACCGCCCAGGTTAGTTTCCCACAGGTGTAGGGTTATAAGTAAACTCTATTGCAAATCCAAGCTCGAGTTTCTCTCAATTTGGTTATACGGGCACAAAATCCTTTATTAATAGAGTCTAGAATGATTTTTTTGATCCACGAGTCCCTATTTTGACATGAGACCATGGGATAAAACCATGGTTTAATCATCTCCTTTAATTCCCTCGAAACCCTTGGTGATAAGCTCCTTTATATTTATAGGACCAAGGCTTGTGACCTCATTCTAAGCCCCAAAAACTTTGTTGATACACGTTGAATGTTTGTCATATATCTCTTATTCCAATCGATGGTTGGATCTAAATGTGTCACAAAATCGTTGAACTTCAGTTCACCATTGATGCATTATGATGATCGACGGTGGATCTTCTAGTTCCGCTAAGACACTCGTTCTGATGGTCATTGATATATGGTATTCAATGGATGAATGCAACATATAGTGGTCCCAGGACATTGGGACTCCATTCCCTTTTCACCAACTCAAAAATCCCTAAGGTCGCAATCCGTAATGATCTGGACCATTGATCTCGCTAGTGCTAAATAGTCACAATGTCTTCCTCTATGATATTATTCAATGATGGATCATCATTGATCTAGATCCCAAATCCAGTCTGGACCATAGATTCTCCTTTAATTATATTTCAACTCATGACATGGGTCACCACATAACTCTAATTGGTTTTGAACCTTGCTTTCACATGCCATCCCCAGAGTGGAGCTTTGATGTCATCCTGACGGACTTTGGTCTCGATGAGGGTCATTGATCTATAGATAGAATATATAATCTTCATCGTCAATGGTTTTCCATAGAAACCATATATCATGGGGCCTAGTCTCGACGTGTCATCTCATGTGTGGAGTTCTTTATGTCGGCGTGAAGTTTGTTGTCGTTGGGACCTCGAAACTTTTCAACCCTCCAACACCTTAGAACCTTCGATGCCTGCAGTTTTCCATGATGAGAACCATTGATTTGGATCTGAATTGATTGGTCATGATTCTCCCTTAACTTCCACGTGTCTTTTAACTCTCAATACATTGCCATATGTCGATCTGGCTCAGGAATGGCTGGCTAGATCTTACTCTCACCACCAGATATCAGGACTTTTTAGAATCCTTCCAAATCTGATCCAACAGTCAGGACTTATTTATGGGGTGATCCAACGGTTATAAATTATCCTTCCTTCACAGTATAGTTTTATGTGATTTGGATTGTTGATCCTTCTAGTGATCAATGATCAACGAATACTATAGCTTCTACTACACACCCAACCTGTAGCACTTGGATTTGCCTACACATAATCCTTCAAAAAATACTTGGTGAGAATCCAATCTGGACTTTGATATCCTACGCAGAAAACATAAATAAAAATACTACGCAATCTCCACACTAACACAGATAAATAAAACCATGGGAATTCTTTTAATGAATCTCTATACATAATTTACATAAGACCCCCTCACCCTTCTGCCTTGATTTACATTCAATTGTCCTCTAATTGGCTTGTTGGCCACACTCGGCCTCTTACACACTCAATTCCCATTTCTTACTCTATCTCTACACACACTCCTTTTTTATTTCCCATAGGCTTACAATTTTAAGCATGGAATTTCAACTTCCAAACCATCAACAAATCTCTACGATTTTGCAACTAACAACCATAATAGCACTCGCGTACTTTACAATGTATAAGGATCAAATGGAATCAAATCATTCATACTTAGGATAATCTACCTAAACTCAACTAATTGCTCAATTAATCTCTTACAATTCAAATAGGGAAAAAAACCCTATCCTTCTAGAATCCAACTAAAATATGATAAATTACATTAATTTGAAGTTTTAAGGAACCCACTCCCTTAGTAAATGTAAAGACCCCTAGTTCAATCAACATGTTTGATTTTGGAGGTGAAATGCTCTTGCATCAGACTCCCAAGGTTAAAATTGTTTATGATCTCTTGATCATGTGTTCAATTACTTCATTCCCTTTGATGTGTTGTTGCATGTTGTATTCATTGCTATCCTCCATCTTTCTGGATCCAAAATCTTATGTTGTTGTTTCTTACTTTCATTCTTTCCTTACTTTTGTATTCTTGTTGTCTTTAATTCTCTAGGCCTCCAAATTTTATGTTGCAGCTATCCACTTGCCTTGCTGATGAAAAATTGTACAGTCAATTGTACTATGTCGTTGATTGTCCTTCTTACTTCAGTATACTTTCTTTTAGGCACTTTTACCATCAGCATTCACATCTCATCAATCTTGATGTCTAGCTTATCCTCTCGCCGGTACATCCCACTACTTCTTTGTTGAAACTTATTGTTGCTTATTGTAACGTCCCCAACCACCAACAGTCCAGGAAACGTCACTATAGGACGTCTCTCTTAGCCCTGATACCATTTTGTGACATCCCTAGCCCTAAACCAACAAGTCAGGCCATGCCATCGAATAACCTTTATGCTCTGATACCATTTTTATGAATTTATATGCATGCATATCTAATGCAATTAACAGTTATACATTTTGTTCATGCTACTTATTCATGCAGAAACAACATTAAAACATTTTGACACTATATTCATACAGATGACATATTCTAACCATACACGGAGTAATTCTGCACATACATAATATATGATATATCTAGGCATTACTCATCAAGTTATAAAACTTGTACAATTACACCACATACAATCAACGGAGATTTGGTACTTATATTTCAATAGATGACCACCAACTGTGTGTAGACATTCCATGAACCTCCTAGCCTTAGACCACACTGCTCATCACGCTCAACAGTGGGTCACCCCCGAGCTAGGACTAAACTCCACCCAAGGAAAAGGAATCCTAGACCTAGGTTGAGACTGTGTGAACTGCACTGTGCAACTGGAAGGATTCTCTCCAAGGAGCCTACTTATGCCCACTGCTCTCGGACTCTCATTCCCCACATGCATGTCCCGCCTTGGGAATATGAACCTTCATTGTTCCACCATCCATTGGCTACTCCACTTCCCTTCCATGGCTTCAGCAACAGGTCGGATCAGAAATTCTTAGAGCTCCATAGTTGGTACTAGACTCCCTCCAGGAGAAATCACTTCCCAGCAAACTCTCTCACCTGGAGAGAGTTTCTCATAGGCTTGACAACCTGCTTCTTCCACCACGGTCCTGACAACCCACCTCTTCAGTACACAACCACCAAAATTAGGTAAGGCAAGGGGACGACTCAACCATTTACAGAGGTTCACAAAGGTGGAAATGACTCTGGATGCATACTTGTTCAGTGCATGTGTGAACTGCATAAGGGATGTCCAACATGTTGAGGATGAAATCATGGGAAAATAAATGGCCATACTGGTCAGAATGTTGAGAGCGATCAAGGGAAATGGTGAAAATCGTCAGCTTGCAGAATCGTGAGAGAGTTGAAATCGTGAGAGAGAACTCCTCAAGAAGGTGGCTAGAATGGTTTTTGAACCCCCCAACAAAGGTGGAACTTCCCACATAAATATACATGCATCATGGGTGACACTTGGCTCTCCAGGAGCACTCTGCTCTCCACTTGGAGTTTTTCCTCTCCTCAAAGGAACTTAGGATTACTGGGTTTATTTTCCCAACTTTAGTACTTTTCAGGAATACATTATAATATTCCCTTGGGTTAAGCCCTCAAGATTAGCCCCTCTTTCCTAGCCTCTCAGCCCCATTCCTTTCCCTACCTAGTGGACCTTAGTCCCCCGTAACTCTTTCTTCATGGTCAGTCTACATGCAACAATGTATTTTATTAATAATTTGCATAATTACATATACAAAAATCAGGCCCATTGACCTTAGCATCTAATCTCTTCATCCTAATAAACACATAATCCTACCATCTTATAATTACTTGGCTCACCATCCTACAAACATCATTAAATTTCATAGGGGCTCGGTATTGGGGTATTACAATCCCCTCCCCTTATTTTTGCAATGTCCTCAGTGCAACTCATTTACATAATATCAGTGAGATTTTCAAAATCTTCAAAAAGATATGGGTACTCTGCCCGCATAGCATCTTCATTGTTGTGTCCTCGGGACCATACCAGGTCCACTGAACTTTTACAAGCCCTATGGCTCAATTTTGGAGTTGCTTTCTTTTCTAATCTAGTATACGCATCGGATGCACTTGGAAAGTGCTTTCCTGTTCCACCTGAATCACATTCCAATCAATAACATGATTAGCATTAGGTACATACTTCTTAAGCAATGACACATGAAATACATTATGCATAGACATGCATGCAGGAAATGCAAGCCTATATGTTGCTGGACCAATCCTCTCTAGGATTTCAAATGGTCCACAATATCAAGCTGCCAAATTTGAACAATTTCCCAACTTCGGGGAGCTTCTGTTGGCCTTCACTCTCAGGAATACATGATCCCCTACTTTAAATTCCTTATGAGTTATGTTCTTATCAGTATAACTTTCCTTCTTGTCTTGGGCAGCCTTCAAATTCTACTTAATCTTCAGCATTTGTTCTTTCATTTCCTTGAGAAACTCTAGCCCAACCATTTCCCTATCATCTGGGTTATCCCAACTTACTGGGGTGTTGCACTTTCTACCATAAAGTGCTTCAAACAAGCTCATCTTTAGTTATGCTTGATACCCATTGTTGTAGGAAAATTCTACCAAGTGTATATAATCTTCCCATTTAGATGTTTTTTCCATCACATACATTCTTAACATATCTTCTCTCACTTGGTTCACCCTCTCTATTTGCCCATCAGACTCAATATGATAAGCAGTGTTGAAGTTCAAATTTGTTCTGAACCCTTTGAATAACCCCTTCCAGAAATTTGATGTAAACTTTGGGTCTCTGTCAGACACAATTATCTTGGGTATGCCATGCAAGCATGTTACTTCCCTCATATAAATATCAGCAATGTTAGTTGCCTTATGAGTATTCTTCATGGGAACGAAATGGGCAGCTTCAGTAAGCTTTTCTACCACCACCATGATTTCATCATGATGCTTGTTCGTTCTGGGAAACCCCATGATGAAATCCATTGTTACAAATTCCCATTTCCACTCAATAATGGGTAATGGATGCAGTAAACTAGTTGGGTTTCTATGCTCATCCCTGACCCTTTGACATTCCAATCATTTAGCAATAAAATCAGCAATCTCCCTTTGCATGTCTGGCCAATAATATTGGCTTTTGACTGGTGAGATTGTTTTATGATATCCTTGGTGTCCTGCATAAGGCACATTGTGCATTTCTTTTAAAATCGCACTCCTCAATTAAGAAGAGTTGGGTACGTAGACTCTATTTCTGTACAGAAGGATTCCATCAAATCCCAATTCAAAATCCTCAACCTTCTGATGCATTTTACCTTGCTGCAATTTTGTTATCAATTCCATGTACTACAAATCTACTTTTGCAGCTTTAGAAAATCTTCCTTTGAGATCTGTCTGATACATGCTAATGGTTGTAGCATGCAGTTCATGCACTCTCTTGTTGAGTGCGTCAGCCACTTTGCTCTCCTTTCTTTTGATATTCTTGATATCAAAGTCATACTCACAGAGGAATTCCAACCATCTACTATGTCTAGTATTCAAAGAAGGTTGATCAAACAAATATTTCAAACCATTATGGTTTGTCCTTAGCTCAAACTTCTTTCCCATGAGGTAGTACCTCCACTTCTTCAAAGCATGCACTATGGTTGCCAATTCCAAATCATGAGTGGCATAGATCCTTTCATGCTCTTTCAACTTCCTTGATTCATAACATACAACAAACCCATTTTGACTGAGGACTCCACCCAGTCCTTCTTTACATGCATCTGTGCATACAATGAAGTCTTCATTCGGATATGCGATCTTTAGAATTGGAGCACTAGTTAACAATTGCTTCAATTGCTAGAAACTCTTTTCACATTCTTCTGTCCATTGAAACTTCTCCCCCTTCCTTTGCAAGGAAGTGATGGGGTGATCTATTCTCGAAAAGTCTACAATGAACCTTCTTTAGTATCCAGCTAGACCCATGAAGGATCTGACTTATGTCACATTCTTAGGTGTTGTCCACCCTTTAATGGCTTCAATATTTTCAGGGTCCACTTCTATCCCTTCTTTAGATATGATATGCCCCAAATAGTGAATTTTGTTTTGATAAAATGAGCACTTGCTCAATTTTGCATATAGTTGATGTTATCTTATCACTTGTAGCACCATCCTCAAATGATGCTCATGCTCTTATTCTGACTTGGAATATACAATAATGTCATCCAGAAAAACAATGACAAACTTGTCTAAATATTCTCAGAAAACCCCATTCATTAAGCACATGAAAATAGTTGGTGTATTTGACAACCCAAATGGCACCACTATGAACTCATAATGACCATAACTTGTCCTAAAGGTAGTCTTTTTGATATCTTCCTGTTTAATCCTTACCTAACGGTATCCTGACCTGAGATCTATCTTGGAAAATATCTTTGCATCCTTCAATTGATCAAAGAGATCATCAATCCTTGGTAGAGGATACTTGTTCTTTATAGTTACTTTGTTCAATTGTCTGAAGTCGATGCACAATATCAATGTCCCGTCTTTCTTCTTCACGAACAAGACTAGGGCACCCCAAGGTGACACACTTGGGCATATATACTCCTTCTTCAAAATTTCTTTAAGTTGCATTTGCAATTCCTTCAGCTCTGGTGTACTCATTCTGTAAGGAGTATTTGATATCGGAGCTGCTCCAGGCATCAAATTAATAGAGAAAGCAATATCTCTCTTTGGAGGTAGTCCTGGTACCTCCTTAAATACATCCTCAAAATATTCCAGGACTGCATGATCCTCCATATTTGGCACCTTATCCTTATATGCTTCCTCCATATGGGCTGCAAATATTTGGCAGCCCTTCCTGTAACACTTCTTCAACTGCATTGCTGAGATTTCTTGGATAGTAACTACCCTGGGAATTCTTGGATTGTTTTTTTATTTCCTTCCTCATCCAATCAAGTGAATGCCTTGTTATGGAAGTCTAATATGGCATGTTGTTGGTCCAACCAATCTATACCAATTAGGAAATCATATGATCCTAAAGGAAAGATGTTCAAATCTTCCCTTGTGCTCAGTCCATTCATGTCCATAAGACATGACTTAACTATCTCAACAACTTTCCTCTTGGCTCATGTAGCCAACTGTACCAGCCAAGATTTCCCATGCTTTCTTCTTGGCAAAAGAAATCTTTCCACTACCTTAGGGTCTATATAGCTATGACTAGCCCCCAAATCAATTAAAATGGTAAAGTCATGGTTATTGATCATACCTTCAACTTCAATCATATGTGATTGAAACTTGGCTTGCTTGTTGTCCAGGGATGCATAGATCCTTGGTACTCTTCTTCCCATGTCCTCCACTGCTTCTTCTTGTTGTACATTGTGGACAACTCTCACTTTGTCACTTTTTTTAGGGAAATCCCTATACTTGTGGTCTCCTTTACAGCCCCAACATTGAATGCGTGCTTGCCTTCACCTTTTCCCTCCTACCTTAGTTATTTTATGCTCTCTAAAAGATGGTTTTCCTTGAGGACTGTTTCTGAAAAATGGAGGCTCATTTCCCTTCTGCCTATGTTCCTTCTTGAACTTATTTTTGTCCTCCCAAGCCTTGTGTAAAGTAGGCTTACCTTTTTGTTGATCATATAATCATTTTTCTCTCCTTATCGTTTCTTCCAGAGTCTAGGGTTCATCATATTGTATTTTATCACTGATGAAATATGGAATCCCACTCAGGTACCTCTAAATCTTCATTGTCTCATCCTTGATGAAGGAAACATACTTCAATAGCTCTAAGAATCTCCTTTCATATTCATCAATATCCATGTTTCCTAGTTTAATTTCAAAGAACTCTTTCATCTTTCTGTCATAATACCTTGTTGTCAGGTATTTCTTCTCCAAATGCCTCTTGAAATACTTCCAAGTCACATTTTTCTCCCTAAGGTGTTGTACTTGCACTAGTTGATCCCACCACATGGATGTTTTTCATTTAAGTTAGTATATGGAAATTATTCCTTCTGCATTAGAAGAAGAGTTATGCAATTGGAAGTACTTCATCATGCCTAGTAGCCATGTCTCTGCATCTCCATCCTTCTTGTGCTCACCATCAAATATAGGAGGTTTAATTTTGTTCATTTCCCCTCATAGCTCATCCACCCCAAACCTCTTATTCTTCCCAATAGGGGATGGACTTGAGTTGTTGTGTGTTCTCTTATTGGAATGCCTCGGGGAATGTTGGTGATGTCTGCTATCACTTTGTGTTCTTCTATGACTCCCTGATTTTCTTGAGCCACTGTCCTTATCTAATTTCTTTTCTATTCTTTCTAGGCACTGCATCAACTTTATGTTGAATTCTCCATGTTTCTCCCTGGATTTCATGAGATTTTTTTATCTACAAGGTGAGTCTGGACATATTTCTGCAACTTTTCAATGATTTTCATCATGTTTCCTTCTTTATCTATCTCTTCTTCGTGCCCATTGGAGTTCTATCCTTCAACTCCTAAATGGGCATTCATTCCTCTAACTTCATTTTCTGAACTGTAAGCACCATGTTCCTTCCCCATTTCTCTACACTATGCGGCAATTTGGTTTGGTTCTGACAATCGTTAACTCTGCAAAATGTGCAGTCAACCGAATTTTGTCAGGCTATTAGACTTTAATAATTTCCCAAAACAAACCAATCTGATTCAACAAAAACAATATCAAATTTCATTTTCTATACGTCTTGGTCGATCAAGAACCCCTCAGGCTTCAATCTCTAAGCCCAGTTCTGTTCTGCAACAAATTTCGGGTGCTATCCCCTTTTCTTCAGTCCTTGGTTCACATGTGACCATGATTGTGACCTAGTGCTTATGATTTGGGCTCTTATCCAAATCTCTGAAACTTCAGGCTCTAAGCTTCGAAGGATTTCACCTTTGCACATCCCAAAACTCTCGAACCATGAGTCTCTACATACTTCCATGTCACCCAATAACGTTATCGCGTCACTTTTCTTCAGCGTTACGGAACTCTAGGGGTTTCTTCCTCCCATTCCATCATGAGCCATTTCTTCCAGAGTGTCAAGTCTTCGAACTTCACGATCTAGCGCCACGCATCCACTGGGGCCCACAGTTTTCATGCTTGAACTAATAAATGTTGAAAAACGTCACATCAAAATTTATACTTTTTCAAATTGTGGGGACATGGCTTAGCGGTTTTGGAATAACCCGTTGATCATTCCGCAATTGTCCCCACCCTCACATGTACCCCTTCTGGGAAACTGTGGTTTGGATTGTGGGACTGCCTTGTAGAATTATCTATCGCACAACTTCAATCTCTGCAATGTCGCCCATCCATCGATCTTAATAGATCGTGATCAAAGTTAATGCGAACTTGATCCAGCTAACTTCTTCGCCAAGTTTAACTACCTTGTGCCACCGCCAGGAGCGCAACTTAGTAGGACACATGAATCTAACACGTGGTCCAATCAGGCGGGTGACTTATGTCACGTTCTAACTGCATTTCTATTGTACAAAGGTTCTTAACTCACTGACATGTGGAACAAATCCCATGTGTCCACGTCATCCCTAGTAACGTCAGCAGGCCACGTCACTTCGGGACTTCAGGCTTCGGAAGATTTCACCTTAGCATACCCCATTTCTCCCGAATGCCTAATTCTTGAGATTTCTTACCTTCTACTCTTGGCTTATTCCTACAGTTCTGATCCATCCTTGGTCAAATCCAACGGTAAACACTCCCTCCCCCGCAAATATACGGTGTAGATCCTCTTTGGGACTTTGAAACTTCGGGCTTTGACCCTTTTCTGCTCTATCACACATAAACTCCGTCGAAGTCGTGAAGTCTGAAGTACTTAGGGGTTAATCCTCATGCACCTTTCTCTAGATCTGGTGGTCATGACTTAATCTTCACTTGATCTAACAGCTTATCTTTCTCTCGCCCAGATCTAATGGCCCAACACCACAAATGTTGTGATTTCTTTCTCTATGGCCATTTCTTAAACTTGTTACACCTCCTGTGTTTCTAAACACAATCCAAGTATTATTTCAATGCTCTTCTGGCACTTTATACCTCAAAATTCTCTGGACTTTCTTCGTTGAATTTCTCGTCTATGGCCCATCCAGGTTCCGGGTAGAAAACATGGGCTCTGAACTTGGGTTTTGTTCATTTCAACAACAACTGTTTTCCAAAACTTTTGCTTGATCTTCCACTAACATGGCCCATCTAGGCTCAGTGTTGAAACCATGGCTTTGGTATCATTTTGTAATGTCCTCAACCACCAACAGGTTGGTCAACGTTACTACAGGGCATCTCTCTTAGCTCTGATACCATTTGGTGACATCCCCAGCCCTAAACCAACAGGCCAGGCCATGCCACTGAATAACCTTTATGCTCTGATACCATTTTTATGAATTTATATGCATGCATATCTAATGCAAATAACAGTTACATCATTTGTTTCATGCTACTTATTCATGCAAAAACAACATTAAAACATTCTGACACTATATGCATATAAACGACATATTCTAACCATACACAAATTAATGTGGAATTAACAGTAAGCATACACATATAGCATATATG
>JASDQU010014494.1:60921-74939 GCA_032191745.1 Picea mariana | reverse complement strand
AACATAAGTATTATGTTATTTTTGTTGATGACTTTTTTCGTAAATGTTGGATATTCTTCATGCAGAAGAAGGATCAAACATTCTCAAAGTTCTGTGAGTTTAAATCATTGGTGGAGAAAGAGTCATGGAAGTAAGTTAAAGATCTAAGGAGCAATAATGGTGTAGAATACATCTCTAATGAATTCAAAGACTTCTGCAACAAAGAAGGAATTCAAAGAGAACTCATAGCGCCTCATAACCCATAGCAAAATGGGGTCACAGAGGGAAAGAATAGAACGATAATGGGTGTAGCACAAGTGATGTTGCATGATCAGGGCCTACCAATGCATTTGTGGGTAGAAGCATGCAATACTGTGGTTTATGTGAAAAACTATTGTCCTCATAGAATACTTGGCATGAGTACACCTGAAGAAGGTTTCATTGGTAAGAAACTTGATGTTTCTCATTTTAAGATTTTTGGCTCATTTGTTTATGTGCATGTGACCAAGGATTCCAGGAAGAAGCTGGAACCGACTGCTGAAGTTGGGATATTTTTGGGGTACATAGAAACACCCCATAATTATCGTGTGTATTTTCCTAACAGTAAGATGATTGTTATGCGACGGGATATAAAATTCGATGAGGGGAAACCCATGTTGTTGTCGCTTGAGAGGGAGCTAGACTTGCATGCAGCAGAGGAACTGTTGGTTCCCAAAGATGAGTCTGAAGATGTGGATCAGCCACATGAGGAGGTTCATGGAGTGGAGGAAACCACTCAAGCAGAGCCATCCATTAGAAATGGCAGAAATCACACCATGGAAGCTGACAGATTGAGACTAGATGTTGCACAGAATGTAGGATCCCCTACTTCACAACAAAAACAGAGATAGCCTCTTGATTGATTTGGTGGATACATGGCTCTCGTGAGAAAATGCATTGTGACTGAACCATCTTCCTTTCAGGAAGTAACAAAGGATCCCACTTAGGTTGATGCTATGGTTGAGAAGTATGACTCCATTGTAAAAAATAGTGCATGGGAAATTGTCCCAAGACTGGTCGACAAATCAGTGGTAGGTTCGAGATGGATCTACAAGGTAACACAAGTTGTTGATGGGAGTGTGGAGAAATACAAAGCCAGGTTTGTGGCCCGAGGCTTATCACATATAGAGGGGATAGATTATGATGAGACCTTTGCACCTGTCGCAAGGTACTCTTCCATAAGATCCATCCTTGCACTCTCAGTGCAAATGGGCTGGCGCATTCATTAGATGGATGTAAAAATTGTGTTTCTCAATGGGATCATTGAGGAAGAAGTGTACATTGAATAGACAGAAGGTTTTGAGACCTTTGACATGGAGTCACATGCGTGTAGACTCAAGAGAGCACTGTATGGGTTGAAGCAAGCACCTCGTGCTTGGTACACTCGGATAGACAGTTATTTCACCAGATTGGGCTTCACCAAAAGTGAAGCAGATGAAAACCTATACCAAATTGTGGTGGTGGGTAAGCTTTGAATCATTGTTCTTTATGTTGATGATTTAATACTGACTGGTGATGAGCAGCTGATACACTCATGCAAGGAGGACCTTGCAAAGGAGTTTTAGATGAAGGATTTGGGCCTTCTTCGTTATTTCCTTAGATTGGAAATATGGCAGGGAGATGGTGAACTTTTTGTGTCTCAAGGAAAGTATGCAAGGGAGATACTGGGTAAGTTTCACATGGAAGGTTGCAAACCCATGGATACTCCTCTTCTAGGAAACTGGAGAAAAGAGGATGCTACTTCTGAAGAGGTAGTGGATGCTACTATCTATCGACAGTTAGTAGGTTCGCTAATGTATTTAGTGAACACAACACCAGACATTTTCTATGCAATTAACCAGCTAAGTCAAGCGATGGTTAAGCCTACCAAACTCCTTTGGAAGGTGGGTAAGCATGTCCTAAGATATCTAAAGGGCACATATGAGTATGGATTATTGTATAGACAGACGGATGAGGTGAAGTTGCATGGCTTCACGGATGCAGATTGGGCGAGCAACGCAAAGGACAAAAAGAGCACATCAGGGGGGATCTTTAGTATTGGATCTATAGTTGTTTCTTGGTATAGCAGGAAATAGAGATCCGTGGCACTCAGTTCAATGGAAGTGGAATAAATGGAAGCAAGTCAAGCTTCATGTGAGGCTATCTGGATGAGAAAGATCTTGGTTGGTTTGTTTGGTTCTCATTTAGATCCGACAGTGATTCATTGTGATAATCAAAGTTGCATTAAACTCTCGATTAATCATGTGTTTCATGATAGATCTAAGCATATAGATATCTGGTATCATCATATCAAAGATTGTGTGTAGCATAAGATCATGTTGCTTCAATACATTCTTACAGAATATCAGGATGCAGACATTCTCACGAAGGTGCTCACCAGGAGAAAATTTGAATATCATAGAGACAGGATTGGGGTGAAGGATAATCCCTTTCTTGTTGAGAGGGAGTGTTGAAAAGTCAACAAGAAACATGTGTCTAATTTACTTTTCCCTTAAATAAATTGGACAATAAATATTAATCTATTATCTCATAATTACTTGAATAATTAACTGAAATGAAAAATCAGTTAACTATGGGAAATTCGAGTTCAAAGGTTGGCTGGTAAGACATGGAGGTGACTTGAAGTTGTAACAGAGTTACAAGTGTAGTTATGAGAGTTGTGAAGTAGTTTAACTCAGTTAAGTGAGTTAATATCAGTTGTACTAGTTGTAAATAAACTTGCACTAGTGAGAGTTCAATGAATTAATTATTAATTAATTCAAATCAGTGAACTCACATGCAACTGAAGGTTCTCCACGGTTAACTACATGCATGTCAGATCCAGTGGAGACCTAGTTGAGATAACAGGTGAAAGGGACAGTTTGGCTATCAATTGTGATTTGAGTGAAGTGTACTCATGCAATCACACATGCATTGGATATGCTCATGAGCATGTGAAAACTAGGTACTTCGAATTCATTGTGAGAATTCTAATTGCAGGGATTGTGCAGAGGAGGCAGGTTGTCTAGACACAGAGAATTGGCACATGTATTTTCTGAATTTTTGTATGAAAATGTGAGACGATTGTATTGTACTGAGAGCTCTTGGATTATATTTTTGTATGAGATTGTTTCATGATCCATGATATACATAATATATGATAGTGGGGTTTTTAGCTTTACGCTTTCCCGGTAAAAATTTTGTGTTATGTGTTCTTGATATTTCACTTTGTGATCGTGGTTTAATTTCCGCAAGAATATTAGTAGAAGCGATTATGTATTTAACAATGGAATATAATTGTTAGATCAGGATAATTGCAGGAAATACTTAATTTGTATTGAAATTTCTACATCGGGCATATTGCGTAGTTCCAAATCTGCGATGTGTTGTTGTAGTTGTTGGATCACTTCTTCAAGTTGCGCCACCTATTGTGGAACTCGCTCTTCAATATTTACTTCTATGACTATCACAGATCGAAGTACTCTTTTGACCATTTCCTTTACTTTGAGTTGCTCTGCGAGCAACTGTTCCTTGCTTTGTTGTAGCTGTGATTTTTCTTCATCCCACTTCGCTTGGACAGCAAGATTTTCCCATGCTACAGTACTGCATTTCTCTAGAAGGAATCCCTATACTTGTGCTAAAGCTTGGGTGGCTTGCGTTGTTTCTTCCTGTGCTGGTCGAAGGCAAGCTTCGACTATATCAGCAATTTGGTGGAGTTGAGCTTGCTCATCTCCTAGTTCTGGTGTTCCTAGTGGCAGAGGCGTAGTGTAAACGGTGCAGTTGGACTGTAGTGTCTATTTCACCCCTTGAAGTTCAACCCCAATTCGATTATACATCTCCTCCTGATTAGCCTCTTATTTTTCTACTATCTCTAGCGAAGCATCATTCAGGGCTACTATGATGAAATCAAAGTCATCTGGGGTGAGGATAGTCTTCAACTTGGTCATTGTTGCTTTCGAATTCTTCCAGGAAGAAGGATTCAAGGGGGAAACCTTCCTTTTCTTCGAGGGGTCTTCCTCGTCTCTAGGTGGTGTTACCTCACCTTTCTTTTGCTCATCTTTTGTTCCATCTATCTCTTCGACATCACCCCCTTTCTCTAGTGAGATGGAAGCAATATTCATGGATGTACTATCTAAATCTTGGACCTCTTCAGTCTTCTTTATATTTCTAGGTCCAGGTGTATCCGACGCAGTTTTTGGGTTGTCTATGTCGGATATCTCCACAGGGTCTGCTAGAATAAGGAGGTTCGTCGACCATTCCTTGGTGATCTCCTCCAAGTCCTCCTCTATCAACTTGTAGTAGGACTACAGTTGTTGCTTTTGTCCATCAGTGTGCGTTGTGATATAAATGAAATGCCTATCAGTGTTGAACTTTATCAAAGGTCAGAACTTGTGTAAAATATTCGAAGTTATGCGAGGCGCGAACTGTATGGCTACCCTCAACTGGTTGTAATATGTGTGGAACACGGCATTTGACTACCATTGCTTATAAGGAGGTTCGTCGACCATTCCTTGGTGATCTCCTCCAAGTCCTCCTCTATCAACTTGTAGTAGGACTACAGTTGTTGCTTTTGTCCATCAGTGTGCGTTGTGATATAAATGAAATGCCTATCAGTGTTGAACTTTATCAAAGGTCAGAACTTGTGTAAAATATTCGAAGTTATGCGAGGCGCGAACTGTATGGCTACCCTCAACTGGTTGTAATATGTGTGGAACACGGCATTTGACTACCATTGCTTATTCATGTCACTGGAATACCACAGTTTACTGAACTTCACGGCCAAAGGTTCAAAGGGATCGATGTTCGGGAAGGTCGCACCTTCCGACATCTCTCAAGCAATGAAAGCGATCAAGATCAATAGCCAGCTAAAATGAAATTCGTACCCTTGATCCTGGGCTTCTCTATAGTCAAGTTCTAATTGGTTCACCAAGTACTGCACCCAATTCATTTGTAGGCCCTCCATGCACTTTCCTGTGAGATCGAGTATAAAACTGGTGACTTGGGTGGGTCATTTCTTTCGTACTAATTTTTCTACGATCAATTGATAGGTGAGGCACATTGTGTTGCTCTGGATAGAAGCTACCTTGTAGCCTCATGTGCCCTTCTTGAAAATGCAATAGGTGTCATTGATCCTTTGAGATAGAGTGTGATCCATTGTTTTTCCGGGATAGAAATCCTGTGGGTCAGGGCCTTGCATACTTAGCTCTATGATATGATTGATCAATGTCGGATCCAATGTGATATGGCAGTTTAACCACAATTATCTACCATGGTAACAGGATAGCATCATCTTGACACATGCATTCACCTCTTGGTGTCTTCTGAAGTGAGGAATCTTCATGATGTTGAGCAGTGTAGACTACACGAGGTTCATAGTCCATGACTGAGGGACGATCTTCGAATTCTTTCCCTTTGTTTTGGTCAAGTACTTATGTGGGGCGAGCATGTTGTAGACCTTCCTGTCACTGAGGCTGAAGTCTCTAAACTTCAATGCTGCAATCTTTTCTTGGTCTACATGAACTGTGCGTATCCCTTTCGGGAGATATGCAGTGATCAAGGCATACTCAAAGTCTTTGGGCACACTATCTTGATTTATTATGTCACTCAGAGGTGGTAGATAGGCGGGTAATATGCTTAGAATCAACTTAGCATTCGTGAGATCATCCCTGTGCTTAGTTCACTTCTCATCTGATGGTCGGGATGGTCCGAGTCGAGCAGTTGACGGAGAGGCGTGTGGATGATGCTTGTACACATGTGGATAATCCTCTCTCCGACATGACTATTTGAGTCATCAGGTCAAGGAGTACTTTTGTCACTGATTCTTCGACTGCGTTGAGTTCCTCGGACATATGCGCTTGGGATTAATTATATCAGGTTCAAATTAATTTAGACACTGTAGTAGAATAAATAGCAAGAGCACTATGATCATTGTATACAATTCACTTAGTCTAGGGGCTCAAACTCTTGGTTAGCAAAAGTGTTCTCAGTGCATGGTGAGACGGGATAAATAGGTAACTCGGCAACGAGTCTCTTGCAATGGGTATGAAGCCTTATTAACTCTATTCGGTCCATTATGGTGTGGTCCAACAGTCTAGTGCCTTTCTACCCGTTCAGGGTGGCAATCGAATGGTTATGATGTCCCCAACAGCGATGTTGTTTCGCCATGGCGAAGTGTCATGTGTCGTTGTTCTAATATCCCGACGAAGTTCCAATTTTGCAAATTTCCCTCCTACGAAGTTACCTATGGAACTTTCTGTAACTTTCCAGTCTTAGCCCTCTTCTTACTTAACTTCCTAGCCTTCTTTCCAGTGAGCTTCATCTCGGTATGTCTTTTTTCATTATGATTCTTATCTTTGTTTGACATAGTCACTGTGCGTTGTTGAGATTCTTTCCTAGGATTCAGGGGTTGTACCTCTTCTTTATCTGGGGTAGGTACTTCAGTCTTCTGTGAGTCCTCTAATGTTCTTGTAGCTTCAACATCTAGGCCTCTAGTGTTAAATAGCTTCGATCCGTTCTCATGTTCTTCAACAGGTGTGTGATCCTTCTAGTCATGAAATCTTTTAACTCTTGTTTCTTCTGCTCCAAAACTTCTTCTTCTTCCTTTCATCTGGCTTGATCTCTATCAATCCAAGGTTTTCCTAGTAACATGGTAAATGGGGCATTGCCTTCAATAAATTTAATAATCTCAAAATCTTGTTCTGTCAAAGTTCCATTGGCATTCGTAGGTATCTTAGTGAGCTTTCTACATAGGTTTACCAGTTTTCCTCTGAAAAATCCTACTCCTCCTAATGAAGGAATCATAGTAGGCCTCCCTATAGCTTCCCAAGTTCTCTTTATCATGATATTCATCGGTGTCTCTTCATCCAGAACATAGTCAATGTCGAAATCTCCTATTCTTGCTTCGATGCATTCTTTTTCTTTGAATATCTCTAATAATCTAAAATGTCGATGGTCATTCAAGGTTTCTTTCATTTGTAACAATACTTTCTCTGATTCTTTCTAGGATTCTTCTCTTTCTGGATCTACCTTGGGGTTTTCCTGGTTCATATTCATTCCTCCAAGATTAGCAATCATTCTATGGCAATCCAACACTTCATGGTCCATATCTTTGCAACAAAGATAGCTAGGTCTTCTTCCAGGGAATTCCTTAGCAATATGTCCTGGTCTTCTATAGCTGTAACAAAGGTTTAATCATCTCTTTCTTTTAAATGATCCCCAGCTTCTCCTGTACTGCGCGCTAGGATCATAGGAGCCAACCTGCAACAAATTCTTTCTAGGACCATGCATCCACTTGTTAGTCCAAACATTCTTTCTATGCATAGGTATAACATATCTTTCACTATTCTTGTTAGATCTACTCATATCAAGCCTTCTTTCATCTATTAGTGCCCTAGTTTTCAAGCTAGGACAGAACCTATCAAACATACCTAGATCCATACTTTATAAACAAAAATTTCCACTTATCTTACTTTTACAGAGTAAAAAGCTTTCAGATCTAGAATTTTCCTACTATTCTTACCTTTATCAGAGCATAGAGCTTACAGAGCTTACCTCTTTTCTTCAGATCTGACCTCTTTTCTTCATATATGACCTCTTTTCTTCAGATATGACCTTCCTCTTGGCACAAAGCTTCACAGGTTAAGTAAAATACTGCACACTAGGGAAAAAGATCTACGCATGGAGCTTTCACAACTTCAGGATGAATCTTTGCACAAAGCTTCTTCTTTCTCAGTTCCCAACAATCACAGTTTCAGGTCCCAGCAACGGAACCATTTGTTGGAATAGGGGAAAACTCGGGGTTCAACGCTACAACAGCGCACCAACAAAACCCTAAATATCGGCCCTTTTAGCAACACCTGCGAAGCAAATGAAGTCTCACCCGAGGTAGAGGCAGGGGTGGTTGGGAGACTTAGGTGTCTGCAACCTTAGCTGGGACACAGATCTGTAATTATGATACTTAATAGAGCACTTAGCACCGTCAGTTCCTCAATATGCAATCAATATCTACTTCGTCGATAAAACAGAGCTTCACAGCATTCACATTGATCTAATTTATTTAGGAACTTAGCATAGGTAAATAGATCATATCTAGTAGATCAAGCACTAAACATATTCATACAGATCAGATCTAACATTCTCACATATCATTAGCACTAAGCATAAGAAGATTTATCTAATCATCTCAAAGCACTTAGAAAATAACATACAAACGCATCAAAACATCACACAGAGTAGAGTAACACAGTATTTACGTGGTTCACCCCCACCCTGGGGCTTTTTCTACCAACTCTTCTTCTTTATTAGCCTCTCAATAGGTTACATGCACAGAGCCTCTGAACCCTTCTCTGCATAGGACAGAAGATCTGTGCAGCTCACTAGATCCTTCTTCCTTGCATTACAGCACAAAGCCTTCCATTGTCTGTTACATCTCTTGCACTTAGCTCTACAAGTATCTTACAGTCATGCACTAATCACTTACATACTCTACTTGCACTTAGCATACATTCACATCTGACTAGCGGCCTAACATCACATAGATGCCTCCCCTTACATTGCCTAGACATCTATTTATATATTACAAAATAGGCCTAAGCAAGGGTAAACCCATGGGCCGACATCCCAATCCTGTTACATGATCCCAAAAACCCAAAAAGGACCCAAAAAGGGGTCGAGATCCTGTGATCTCTGCTTCATCTTGTGCTCCTCCTTTGATAGGCTATCGAAGTCCAAAATAGGTCAACATGACCAAGAATATCCCAAAACTTGGTCAAGGGCCAACATCTCATGATCATGTCGAAATCCATAACCAATCATGTAAACATGTTTGATTCTAACATGAAACACCGCATACAAATTAATCATTTCACACACTCAAAGATTTGATCCTTGATTATTTTTTAATCGGATCATGAAGATTCTTATAAATCATTTATGATATAATTTCCCTCGATCATTTTGATAAGACCCCAAAACTTGACTTCCTTTCAACCTCACCTACCCATTCCCATCAGATGATATAACCAAGGTGTTAAGAAGCGCACTTCATACTCTTCCACAAAAAGGGTGAGCATTGAATCATGGGGACTCCAGTTTGGGTCGATCCCGCCGATATGGAGTTGTTGGAGGATTTCCCTAAATGAAAAAGGAATATATAAAGTTGGGGATGCCTGCCATTCTTCATGAAGTTATATTGACATAAAAACAAGGTAACACTAGCATTCTCATAGAGCTTCCATGGAGATTGAGTGCATGTTGGGAATATCGAGTTCCAGGTAATAGAAGTTTCAATTGCAACAATGACCAATCTACCTCGGGATGGAGATAGATGGTTCAAGAAATATCCTGTAGATAAGAATATGTATGCACATTTTCTCATAGAGGACAGTATACCTGACTGGAGGAAAGTATTGCAGTGGAAATGGCTTTAGAAAAGGTATCGAGATATCCTCTTATATTGCAAAAATATATTACTTGTGAGGGGCATTTTGGGTTATCATTTTTTATTCGCATTCAACTTCGTAGTCAGTATTTTAAGGGACAGAGGTTAAATTTTTCATATCACTTGAAATGTCACTCTCCAATATGGCATTGACATCCCATAAGAGAATAACGAACCTGGAGTCGATTATGTTTCACCATGTCCTGATTAAGATATTAATTGTATCAAAGTTGAAAAAGAGGAAAGATTATTGGGAGCACTTTCTAATCAAAAATAAGTTTATCGATGGAGGAAATCTTGTTAAGTGAGGGTTGAAGCAGCCAGGGAAAACCAAGCCTGTGATTTCACAAGAAACATAGGTCATGGAATCTAAACATTTAGATGCTCAGGACCCTAAGGCCAAAGATAAGTCTAGACATATAGATACTCAGGGACCTGAGAAAGAGGATGAGGATGTCTTAATAATAGGAGAAATAAAGCAACAAGGAAAGAAAAGGAAAAAACTAGGTGCACCTCCACATCCTAGAGTGACAAGGAGCCAAACTTTGAAAATGGACAAGACAAATTATCTAAGGAAGAACAATAGGACAAAATGACCCTCGTATATTTATTAAAGAACAAGTTGGAAAAGGATACCTAGGGAGAGTTGCAAGAAACCTCACCATTGCACAAGGAAGAAAATGATAATCGAAAAGATTTAGTATCTGTAGGATAGGGCAATGACTCTCATCCTCATATGGAGAAGCTTAAAATAGTAGGTGAATTTTCCAATGTGCCATCAACCAAACAGAGAAAGAAGAATAGGAAATTGCAGCAAACTATCAAATAATTGTATGTTCTGGAAGGATTTATTAAGAACAAAAATGAGCTATTAAGGAGTGTTAACATCAAGTTTCAAGAAGAAATTAAAGAGATCAAGTTCAGCCACAAAAATGATGAAAGGTTGGTTAGGAAATAGTTAGGAAGAGCTAGAAGACTCGGGGAAAGAAATCAGAGGCTCCAAGTTAAAATTCAAAGTCTCCAATCTACAAACTCTAGTCCAGAAGTGTTGGGACGCGAAGATACTTAGAGAATGTGGGTAGGTTCTAAATTTTTTAAGGATAACAGTTTTGTAGAGGTTGTGGTTTTATTTTCATGGGGACATGAAATCTCGCAGGTGTGGGAGAGATGTGGAGTCCATGTTTTGAAACTTTTGGGACTACCTGAGGATCTTGTTTTTTACCATTTTTCCCATAATACCTCGCCCTATTTCCTTATCTAAACCTATTGTCTCATGTTTTTGCCCAAAAAGGATATTTCGAGCATAAAGGTAACAATGTGCGCCCATAGTCACAATTTATTCATTTATTTGCAGTAAATTGAATGTTAAATCGTCATGGTCTATTAAGTTACAGGATCGAACCTTCTTGCAGCAGTTATAGTCTTGAAGCAACCTCATCGATTCAACTACTTCTGGACCTCATGGAATAAAAATGGAATGAGTATTTGGCTAGAAGATATGATGAGATGTTATTATGTTTCAACTTAGAACCAAAACATATGATTAATTGTTGATCCAAGAATAGATTGGGTCAGAAAAACTGCAACATGCAATATTCTTGGAAGTGATTTCATGTCTTCGGTCATGAAACTGCTTGATACGATATACCATATTTTTTCTATCATTGTTGTAATGTAACCTCTTGTTCAAATATAGCCTATACAATTTTCATATTGTAATCTCGGATGAGATCTTTGTAACTCGTTCTACATAGCAGTATTATAGGGTTCTAAATGTAATCTTATAAGTATGGGCATATCATAGACAAAGGTTTTCACTGGAGATTAAGGAGAAGGATCTCATACCTTGGATGTATATTTCATTGAATTAATCAAAATCCCAGTTTTTTATGTTTTTTTAGTTATGGTGACTTTGAGTTTCATGTAGGTTTACATGTGTTTTTCTAAGAGAAGGAAGGGCCCCCTTCATTTCAAAAACACTACCCTTTTCGTGTGTGGTTATGAATTTATGTGTGTGTTATTTTTTTTCTATATGCATGATGAATAGTTATTAGTTGTTTTAATAATATTGTTAATCTTCCATACATTGAGTTCTTGCAGCATCTGTAATTTGAGATTCTTGCAGCGTCTATAGTTATGATTTTTGCAGTGCTTGAAGATTTGATTGATGTGGCATGTGTTTAAGTGATTTTATTTTAATAGCATCGAACTGATACTTGAATCATTGGGATGAATTAAAGATGTTTTATTTTGTGTTCCTTCTTGAGCCAATATTAGCTAATAAAGAGACTTTCAGAGTATTGTTAGCTACAAAAGTTAACTCAGGGTTCTATTCATTAGTCCATGGCTGGATAGTATTTGTTTCAAGTATATGTGATTAGATATTGTTTTTCTAATCTGAGATTTAACTTATAAGAGTGTATTCATGAGTATTGATTAGATCTGTTAAAATTGGGACTCCTAGAGTTTTTTCAGTCATAACTTAATTACATATGATTGGCCTGTATTTCTACCTTACGAACTCACAATGGATCTAACGGACCTTGAATAACATCTCATATTCAAGTATTTCTTTATTTTCATGATTTTATTTTAATGATTGTGTGTTGATTGGAGATCTTGAGAACTTTAGATTTTTATCTCTACATATGTTTTTCCTTGCACCTTGTAAGCTTAAAAACTCGGATTGACAATAGAATGCATCATAATCATGAATGAATAATTTGAATAACATAATGGATTCATGTGTGCATGAGAATAATGGTAGCTAAGAGAGAGTTTTCCACAACTGATAATATTGGGAGTTTATAGCATTGATATTTCCTAACCAATAGCAGTGGATCCTTGTAAAAGAAGTGGAACAACCTAAGGGACTACATTGCAGAGAAAGGGGTTCATTTCTTTGGGTTGTGCAAGCTAAAAGGGAAGAGAGATGGTAAAATAAGATTGTTGTGTGGGTGGGAAAAACTATGAGAGCTTGAGAGTTGGTTGTGTATTTTACAGTCAGCCAAAGACCCATCATTGTGTATTCATAGCCCTTGTTTGTGGGTGACCTACTGTTGATATTTGGAACAACAATGTCTATGGTTGGGTGGAATGTCTGAAATCTACAACCAGTTGGTGAATGTTTATTTGGAAATATAAGTTCTCTCTATGTTTTTTGTGTAATTTATGTTCCATTGTGTATTTATCGTCTCTTAAATGTATAATATTGTGCATGCTTCTTGTTATCATTGTGCATGGCATGTTGATCATTTTCTTTGATGGTTTAGCATGTTCTTATTAATTACATGTGTTTTTTTCATGTTTCTTGAATTTAAAGAATGGTAGCAGAAATTTGAATTTTCACAAGAAGGAGAATTCAGAGGTATCTGAGTCAATGGTTACATTATAGTTCAATTTTAGAGAAAATTGTCCAGGTTTGTTGGTAATAGGTATGTCACATATTGGTATCAGAGGGAGTATTTTCATTTTGTAGATGTCGATTATGTTACAAATTGCTATCAAAGCAAAAAATTTCATTGTGTTGATACCAAGTATGTTACAGTTTGGTACCCAAGCAAATTCTTGCTAGGGTTTTCTAGCGACAAGTACGTCCCAATTTTTCCTAGTTTTAAATCAAGAATGTGGGTTGGTTCCTTAATAAGAAGGAATATAATTTCATCCATTGGGTGTACGTTAGGTGGTTGGGAGGAATGATTGTTACCCTCCCCACCCATGTTCAAATCCTTGGAGTGACATGATGTGTCATTTAATGGGTCTATAAGATGCTCTTGTTATTGAGCCCCCAATACTTCAAAAATGATCAGCCACCCCATGTTCTCTCACAGATTTTAGGGAGATTTCCATGGATGTAGCGAGCATCGATATCTGGTGTCGTGAACCACATGTAAAAAAAAAAGCATACAATTTATTGATTAATATTAGCATGTGTAATTTGGGATTGCAAAGAAGTGTTAGAGAGGTTTTGGACATGGTATCTTATTATGTATGCAATAGAGAATTAGTGATATATGGATGTAAATTATGTCTTCATCATTATGCATAAAAGGAAGCCGCTAAGACCCTAATATTATAAATATTATGGAAGGAAAATTCATTCATAAATTTTCAAATCAAATATTGCAAAGGAGGTAGGGTGAGGAAGCATGAATGGTAAAGGAAAATTACTAGAGGAAGAGTTACAAAGTATGAACTGGAAACTTATGTAAAGGATGTGAAGAAAATGATGAGAATCAATTTACTTGAGAGCTATGTAAGGATGAATAAATCACTAGGTTGATGATTCTCTATTAGGATGAAAATAAATATTATGGAATTGGGACAAATCTTAAGGACAATTAGAGATAAAGTTAGTGGGTGGAAAGTGATGGATGCTTAAGTGTTAAAGATATGCAGTGTTATTAAGATGATTCCAATAGTGGTTGAGTAATTTAAATAATAAAAAGACAAACATTGTTGAGTACATGAATTCTAAGGGTATATATGGTTAGCAAGTCAAATAAGAACATAATTTTTTAACTACTTCCAAATGGGAAGTATAAAAGAGCATGGAAAGATTAAAAAGAATGAGAGAATTATG
>JASDQU010014494.1:14787-43425 GCA_032191745.1 Picea mariana | reverse complement strand
GCATTCAACATATGGAGGCACTATTTAATGGGGAGAAAAATTGAATTGAGAATAGACCATAATTTTTTGAAGTGTCAATTGGAGCAGTAAACTTTAAATGTCAGGAAAACAAGATGGTTGGAGTTTCTTTATGAATTTGATTTTGATATCAAATAGATAAAAGGAAAGGAAAATTTGTCTACCAATGCACTCAATAGAATCTTTCATGCCATGCAATTTGTAAATATTATAACTTGTACGTCGTATTGGAGAATAAAATTCTTGAAGTGTGATCTCAAATGAGCATTATCTTCAAGTCAGAGAAGGTCTAAAGCATGAGACCATATAGCAAAGAATGCAGGGGAAACACCAAAAAAAACACAAATTGTTTCCATAAGAATATAAGTTTTGAGGACAGCCTAAGGAAATAAGAAAGATACAAAGTAACAAAGGAAGTTATGGGATGCTAAGGAATTGTTGTAGTAGAAAATGGAAAAGATGGCTAGCAAGGGAGACATGATAATGAGGGATATTTCTCACCTTAAATTTTATTTCATTGATAATAAGAAAGATACAAAGTAACAAAGGAAGTTATGGGATACTAAGGAATTGTTGTAGTAGAAAATGGAAAAGATGGCTAGCAAGGGAGACATGATAATGAGGGATATTTCTCACCTTAAATTTTATTTCATTGATAAAATAGAGTTGTWTGTTCATAAAAGTAGAGAGTATAAATTTTCATATATGTATATAATTTCTACTTGGTGAGGAAATCATAGCAAATGATCCATTATGTGACTGATAGAAAGGCCATGAAATGGATAAGATTTGATGTGGAAGTGGAATTTCATGCTATGCAAAGGAACTRCAAGGGACAAACCCTTAATCTTTGTCTTACTATATAGTTATATTTCTTAAGAATGATAAGGTTRTTATATTTAGGCATGGGAATGTTGGGAATGAAAGAAAATAAAATATCTAGAATRAATATGCATTATTAAGCATATTGAGAAATRTCATGTGGTAACAGTGCATATAGATATGCATGAGCATATTGATGCATRATGATCAAGATTAAGATGTTGTTACATATGCCAAGAGTATGGAAAAGTGATTAACTAATAATAGTGATGATTATGTAATAAAAAATGGTTGAATCATGGCTAAAGATGATGATGTTGAAACATATGATTTTCAKCCTTGTGAAKAAAGGATAAGGATAAGGAAGTGTTGATCAAGAGTTTGGAGAATGGATGGTGTAGGTGTCCATAAGACACCAATGAATCAAGTAACATCGGATATTTTGATGACATCCATGTAGGTATGAAGTTTGTTATGGTTATGTTGCATATGTGTTGAATGAAATTCAGATAATGATTCCTTCAATTATATTTGTATATCAAAAGTTGTTATATTATGGGGATGAATGCACTTATGTGAATAATAACTAGGTGGGGTATGGTAAGGGAAAGAGGCCTTGGACCTATAAAGGTTGTTAAAGTACAATTAACCTATTCATCTGAAAGGCATTGTCATGTCATGTTGTGTTGGCTATGAGCCAATACCCATAGAAAGTCAAGACTTAAAAAATTGTTATGGAAGTGAATGTTGTATGCACTAGCTATGTGTGAGGCCATAGCGTTGTTAGATATGGAAAGGCTATGGCACTACACAAATGTCCAATGGTCTCCCTTCTTGTGTCAATGGCATGGATTGTATATGTATTTCCAACACTAAACAACATTGAGAGGGTGTAGCCCCAATGCTGTGTTTGGGTTTGATTACCATTTGAAGAGAAAGGTGTTCAAATGGTCAAACAAGTATTGGGAAGGTGGCCAAATGATGCATCGAGGTGTTGGGTAAACCTTCCATCTCATCATGGTGGAATACATGACATGATAATGTGGAATTCAGTGTGATGTAAGGGTGCATCACAAAAACTAAAAAAAAAATAATTAATTAATAATAATAATAAAAAAAAAATTAAACAATAGCAATAAATATAGCAAGAGGGGAAGGGAGGTGCCCCTCATAACAAAGAAATAAACCAACCAACATAATAATAATAAAATATTGTTGAAACATGTAAGTGGAAGTTATGCATATGTGTATGTTGGCACATATAGTTGATTGCATTGTGTGAATGCATATTTGAGTCATATTCCATTGAAATTTATATAATAATAGATAATATGTTTGAATTATTGGTATTTATAATTATGTGATCATTTTCTAGTGCTATGGTGGATGTTGCATGAAAGGATGGAATGCATAAGTAGTCGTGTTTTATTGGACTACATTAAATATTTTTTTTGAGAGAATAGAGCTATAGAAAAGGATGTCTTGGATATGGAAGTGAAAGTAAGACATAATGAATACATGGACTATTGCCTACATAATTGAAAGCTAAGTGTTATGTGGAACATCAAATATTATTCAAAATCTTATTGTTTAATAATTATGTCAAAAGGTGGTTGATAGATAGAGATATGACTCAGAATATTTGTTTGATTATGTTAAGACACAAGTGGATGGTGAATCTACCTAGTAAGGGAAAGTGGTGACTGATGTAAGCTCGAAATCTGGGGAGGTCATTTTAATGACACTGGAACCACATAATTTCCATAACTTATTGATTTATTAGAGGTTACAAATAGGATGCTTGGCAGTAAGACTCTATGAATTGGTGCTCTTCTTGCATGTAAAATCCTTGGTGACATGGATCACCTAAGGAATTGTCTAGCATAAAAGGGGATGCCTAATCTTGGAAGGATAGTTATTACAAGGAAGAGAAAAGTGGAATGGGTTAAGGAGCATGTGTTAGAAAATAAATTCAAATCTAAAGTCTCACCTGTGGAATATTTATAAAGTAGAAAAATATTCATATAGATCATTATTGGGCTAGAATTGTATACTTATTTTTGTGTTATGAATATGTATATTTCAAATATAAAATTGAAAATTTCCTATGAATGGGATACTTTTTTCATAAAATGGATATAACATGCATGTTTCTATTGATTACTGATATAGATACATGGTGATATGTTGAGACCTGGTAGGTTACTCAGGCATTGAAAATACAATGTAGATGCATTGCGTACAAGATATCCAACACCTATGCAAGTTTGCAAGGAACAAGATGGTGTTCCAGGTGCAGTTGAGGAATGATGGCATGGTATCATTATTGAAAATAAAATAACATAGAGGATGATATTTTTCCAAAGGGGGGAAGTAACATAATACCCTAGTTTTGATCCCCTTGAATTATGAATGTAGATGCAATAATGAGATGGTTGTAATCCAAGACATTGTGAACTATAAGTGTACATTTGATTATAATATGCAAAATCTAAAGGTGGAAAATGAAGAAGGATGAAAATGAGATGGGGGATTGTCATTCCTCAAGTGGGGGGTGTGAAAAGGGGTTTATAGAAGGTTTTAGGGGCTACAGGGGGGAACCATATCTAACAAMTTACCCTAAAATSCTTAGACCCTTAGTTATTAATCTTGATTATTAATCCATGTTTATTAGTATTCTAAGCATTGGAGATTAAAGGAGGTACATGGAATTTGGAAATTAAAGGTGAAACATTTGATTATCATAGAAGACATGTGTTGAATGATTCACATGAAAATATATCATATGATTTTATCCATGCAAGGGGGATTAAAATTATTATGTTGTTGGGAATTTTATAGAGAGGCTACCACTTTGAATCATGGTACAACATTGTTGTGGTATGAATTGGTTGAAAAAGTCAAAGGAGGAAAAGGAATTATTCCATGGTAATTGTTGTTCAATTCCATGCAAGTTTATGTTGTTGTGTCACAATAGTTATGGTAATGATTTCATTGTTTCTGTAAGAGAGACATGTAAGGAATTAGATCCATAAAGTCTTGTAAATTTGTAGGTGATCGGATTGATGCCTGAGATAGATGGAATTTTTTGCTACAACTAAGAATCTTTGGAGTCCAAATAAAGAGATTCATTGGCCAACCTTTGCTAGAGAACTCAATGGTAATTGGTATATCCTAAGGGACAACATTACAGAGAAGGGGAACCCATTATTGGTGTGGTGCATGATGATAGTGACCGCCCAATTCAATTTCCCACAGGTGTAGGGTTATACGTAAACTCTATTGCAGATCCAAGCTCGAAGATCCAAGCTCGAGTTTCTCTCAATTTGGTTATACGGGCACAAAATCCTTTATTAATAGAGTCTAGAATGATTTTTTTGATCCACCAGTCCCTATTTTGACATGAGACCATGGGATAAAACCATGGTTTAATCATATCCTTTAATTCCCTCGAAACCCCTGGTGATAATCTCCTTTATATTTATAGGACCAAGGCTTATGACCTCATTCTAAGCCCCAAGAACTTTTTTGATACACGTTGAATGTTTGTCATATATCTCTTATTCCAATCGATGGTTGTATCTAAATGTGTCACAAAATCATTGAACTTCAGTTCACCATTGATGCATTATGATGATCAACGGTGGATCTTCTAGTTCCGCTGAGCCACTCATTCTGATGGTCATTGATCTATGGTATTCAATAGATGAATGTCACATATAGTGGTCCCAGGACATTGGGACTCCATTCCCTTTTCACCAACTCAAAAATCCCTAAGGTCGCAATCCGTAATGATCTGGACCATTGATCTCGCTAGTGCTAAATAGTCACAATGTCTTCCTCTATGATATTATTCAATGATGGATCATCGTTGATCTAGATCCCAAATCTAGTCTGGACCATAGATTCTCCTTTAATTATATTTCAACTCATGACATGGGTCACCACATAACTCTAATTGGTTTTGAACCTTGCTTCCACATGCCATCCCCAGAGTGGAGCTTTGATGTCATCTTGACGGACTTTGGTCTCGATGAGGGTCATCGATCTATAGATAGAATATATAATCTTCATCGTCAATGGTTTTCCACAGAAACCATATATCATGGGGCCTAGTCTCGACATGTCGTCTCATGTGTGGAGTTCCTTATGTCGGCATGAAGTTTGTTGTCGTCGGGACCTCGAAACTTTTCAACCCTCCAACACCTTAGAACCTTCGATGCCTGCAGTTTTCCATGATGAGAACCATTGATTTGGATTCGAATTGAATGGTCATGATTGTCCCTTAACTTCCATGTGTCTTTTAACTCTCGATACATTGTCATATGTCGATCTGGCTCAGGAATGGATGGATAGATCTTACTCTCACCACCAGATATCAGGACTTTTCAGAATCCTTCCAAATCTGATCCAATGGTCAGGACTTATTTATGGGGTGATCCAACGGTTATAAATTATCCTTCCTTCACAGTATAGTTTTATGTGATTTGGATCGTTAATCCTTCCAGTGATCAACGATCAATGAATACTATAGCTTCTACTGCACACCCAACCTGTAGCACTTGGATTTGCCTACACATAATCCTGCAAAAAATACTTGGTGAGAATCCAATCTGGACTTTGATATCCTACGCAGAAAACATAAATAAAAAGACTACGCAATCTCCACACTGACATAGATAAATAAAACCATGGGAATTCTTTTAATGAATCTCTATACATAATTTACATAATCCCCCCTCGCCCTTCTGCCTTGATTTACATTCAATTGTCCTCTAATTGGCTTGTTGGCCACACTCGGCCTCTTACACACTCAATTCCCATTTCTTACTCTATCTCTACACACACTCTTTTTTTATTTCCCATAGGCTTACAATTTTAAGCATGGAATTTCAACTTCCAAACCATCAACAAATCCCTACGATTTTGCAACTAACAACCATAATAGCACTCGCGTACTTTACAATTTATAAGGATCAAATGGAATCGAATCATTCATACTTAGGATAATCTACCTAAACTCAACTAATTGCTCAATTAATCTCTTACAATTCAAATAGGGAAAAAAAATCTATCCTTCTAGAATCCAACTAAAATATGATAAATTACATTAATTTGAAGTTTTAAGGAACCCACTCCCTTATTAAATGTAAAGACCCCTAGGTCAATCAACATGTTTGATTTTGGAGGTGAAATGCTCCTGCATCAGACTCCCAAGGTTAAAATTGTTTATGATCTCCTGATCATTTGTTCAATTACTTCATTCCCTTTGATGTGTTGTTGCATGTTGTCTTCATTGCTATCCTCCATCTTTCTGGATCCCAAATCTTATGTTGTTGTTGATTACTTTCATTCTTTCCTTACTTTTGTATTATTTTCGTCTTCAATTCTCTAGGCCTCCAAATTTTATGTTGCAGTTATCCACTTGCCTTGCTGATGAAAAATTGTACAATCAATTGTACTATGTCGTTGATTGTCCTTCTTACTTTGGTATACTTTCTTTTAGGCACTTTTACCATCAGCATTCACATCTCATCAATCTTGATGTCTAGCTTATCCTCTCGACGGTACATCCCACTACTTCTTTGTTGAAACTTATTGTTGCTTCTTGTAGCGTCCTCAACCACCAACAGTCCAGGAAACGTCACTATAGGATGTCTCTCTTAGCCTTGATACCATTTCGTGACATCCCTGTCCCTAAATCAACAGGTCAGGCCATGCCATCAAATAACCTTTATGCTCTAATACCATTTTTATGAATTTATATGCATGCATATCTAACGCAAATAACAGTTATAGCATTTTGTTCATGCTACTTATTCATGCAGAAACAACATTAAAACATTCTGACACTATATTCATACAGATGACATATTCTAACCATACATGGAGTAATCCTACACATACATAATATATGATATATCTAGGCATTACTCGTCAAGTTATAAAACATGTACAATTACACCACATACAATCAACAGAGATTTGGTACTTATATTTCAATAGATGACCACCAACTGCGTGTAGACCTTCCATGAACCTCCTAGCCTTAGACCACACTACTCATCATGCTCAACAGTGGGTCACCCCTAAGCTAGGACTAAACTCCACCCAAGGAAAAGGAATCCTAGACCTAGGCTGAGGCTGTGGGACCTGCACTGTGCAACTGGAAGGATTCTCTCCAAGGAGCCTACTTATGCCCACTGCTCTCGGACTCTCATTCCCCACATGCATGTCCCACCTTGGGAATATGCACCTTCATTGTTCCACCATCCATTGGCTACTCCACTTCCCTTCCATGGCTTCAGCAACAGGTCGGATCAGAAATTCTCAGAGCTTCATAGTTGGTACTGGACTCCCTCCAGGAGAAATCACTTCCCAGCAAACTCTCTCACCTGGAGAGAGTTTCTCATAGGCTTGAAAACCTGCTTCTTCCACCACGGTCCTGAAAACCAACCTCTTCAGTCCACAACCACCAAAATTGGGTAAGGTAAGGGGATGACTCAACCATTTACAGAGGTTCATAAAGGTGGAAGTGACTCTGGCTGCATACTTATTCAGTGCATGCGTGGACTGCATAAGGGATGTCCAACATGCTGAGGATGAACTCATGGGAAAATAAACGGCCATATTGGTCAAGATGTTGAGAGCGAGCAAGGAAAATGGTGAAAATCGTCAGCTTGCAGAATCGTGAGAGAGTTGCAATCGTGAGAGAGAACTCCTCAGGAAGGTGGCTAGAATGGTTTTTGAACCCTCCAACAAAGGTGGAACTTCCCACATAAATATACATGCATCATGGGTGACACTTGGCTCTCCAGGAGCACTCTCCTCTCCACTTGGATTTTTTCCTCTCCTCAAAGGAACTTAGGATTACAAGGTTTATTTTCCCAACTTTAGTACTTTTCAGGAATACATTATAATATTCTCTTAGGTTAAGCCCTCAATATTAGCCCCTCTTTCCTAGCCTCTCAACCCCATTCCTTTCCCTACCTAGTGGAGCTTAGTCCCCCGTAACTCTTTCTTCGTGGTTAGTCTACATGCCCAATGTATTTTATTAATAATCTGCATAATTACATATACAAAAATCAAGCCCATTGACCTTAGCATCTAATCTCTTCATCCTAATAAACACATAATCCTACCATCTTATAATTACTTGGCTCGCCATCCTACAAACATCATTAAATTTCATAGGGGCTCGGTATTGGGGTATTACAATCCCCTCCCCTTATTTTTGCAATGTCCTCAGTGCAACTCATTTACATAATATCAGTGAGATTTTCAAAATATTCAAAAAGATATGGGTACTCTGCCCGCATAGCATCTTCATGCTCCCATGTTGCGTCCTCGGGACCATACCAGGTCCACTGAACTTTTACAAGCACTATGGCTCAATTTTGGAGTTGCTTTCTTTTCCAATCCAGTATATGCATCGGATGCACCTGGAAAGCGTTTTTCTATTCCACCTGAATCACATTCCAATCAATAAAATGATTAGAATTAGGTGCATACTTCTTAAGCAATGACACATGAAATACATTATGCATAAACATGCATGCAGAAAATGCAAGCCTATATGTTGTTGGACCAATCCTCTCTAGGATTTCAAATGGCCCACAATATCAAGCTGCCAACTTTGAACAATTTCCCAACTTTGGGGAGCTTCTGTTGGCCTTCACTCTCAAGAATACATGATCCCCTACTTTAAATTCCTTATGAGTTATGTTCTTATCAGTATAAGTTTCCTGCTTGTCTTGGGAAGCCTTCAAATTCTGCTTAATCTTCAACATTTGTTCTTCTATTTCCTTGAGAAACTCTAGCCCAACCATTTCCCTATCATCTGGGTTATCCCAACTTACTGGGGTGTTGCACTTTTTACCATAAAGTGCTTCAAACAAGCTCATCTTTAGTGATGCTTGATACCCATTGTTGTAGGAAAATTCTACCAAGTGTATATAATCTTCCCATTTAGATGGTTTTTCCATCACATATCTTCTATCACTTGGTTCACCCTCTCTATCTGCCCATCAGACTCAAGATGATAAGCAGTGTTGAAGTTCAAATTTGTTCTAAGCCCTTTGAATAACCCCTTCCAGAACTTTGATGTAAACTTTGGGTCTCTGTCAGACACAATTGTCTTGGGTACGCCATGCAAGCATGCTACTTCCCTCATATAAATGTCAGCAACGTTAGTTGCCTTATGAGTAGTCTTCATGGGAACGAAATGGGTAGCTTCAGTAAGATTTTCCACCACCACCATGATTGCATCATGATGCTTGTTCATTCTGGGAAACCCCATGATGAAATCCATTGTTACAACTTCCCATTTCCACTCAATAATGGGTAATGTATGTAGTAAACTAGTTGGGTTTCTATGCTCATCCTTGACCCTTTGAAATTCCAATCATTTAGCAATAAAATCAGCAATCTCCCTCTTCATGCCTGGCCAATAATATTGGCTTTTGACTGCTGAGATTGTTTTATGATATCCTTGGTGTCCTGCATAAGGCACATTATGCATTTCTTTTAAAATCGTACTCCTCAATTCAGAAGAGTTGGGTACATAGACTCTATTTCTGTACAGAAGGATTACATCAAGTCCCAATTCATAATCCTCAACCTTCTGATGCATTTTACCTTGCTGCAATTTTGTTACCAATTCCATGTACTACAAATCTACTTTTGCAGCTTCAGAAAATTTTCCTTTGAGATCTGTCTGATACATGCTAATGGTTGTAGCATGCAGTTCATGCACTCTCTTGTTGAGTGCGTCAGCCACTTTGCTCTCCTTTCTTTTGATATTCTTGATATCAAAGTCATACTCATAGAGGAATTCCAACCATTTACTATGTCTAGTATTCAAAGAAGGTTGATCAAACAAATATTTCAGACCTTTATGGTCTATCCTTAGCTCAAACTTCTTTCCCATGAGGTAGTACCTCCACTTCTTCAAAGCATGCACTATGGTTGCCAATTCCAAATCATGGGTGGCATAGATCCTTTCATTCTCTTTCAACTTCCTTGATTCATAACATACAACAAACCCATTTTGACTGAGGACTCCACCCAGACCTTCTTTACATGCATCTGTGCATACAATGAAGTCTTCATTCGGATATATGATCTTTAGAATTGGAGCACTAGTTAACAGTTGCTTCAATTGCTAGAAACTCTTTTCACATTCTTCTATCCATTGAAACTTCTTCCCCTTCCTTTGAAAGGAAGTGATGGGGTGATCTATTCTCGAAAAGTCTACAATGAACCTTCTGTAGTATCTAGCTAGACCCATGAAGGATCTAACTTATGTCACATTCTTAGGTGTTTTTCACCCTTTAATGGCTTCAATATTTTCAGGGTCCACTACTATCCCTTCTTCAGATATGATATGCCCCAAATAGTGAATTTTGTTTTGATAAAATGAGCACTTGCTCAATTTTGCATACAGTTGATGTTATCTTATCACTTGTAGCACCATCCTCAAATGATGCTCATGCTCTTATTCCGACTTGGAATATACAAGAATTTCATCCAGAAAAACAATGACAAACTTGTCTAAATATTCTCAGAAAACCCCATTCATTAAGCACATGAAAATAGCTGGTGTATTTGACAACTCAAATGGCACCACTGTGAACTCATAATGACCATAACTTGTCCTAAAGGCAGTCTTGTTGATATATTCCTCTTTAATCCTTACCTGATGGTATCCTGACCTGAGATCTATCTTGGAAAATATCTTTGCATCCTTCAATTGATCAAAGAGATCATCAATCCTTGGTAGAGGATACTTGTTCTTTATAGTTACTTTGTTCAACTGTCTGAAGTCGATGCACAATATCAATGTCCCATATTTCTTCTTCATGAACAAGACTGGGGCACCCCTAGGTGACACACTTGGGCATATATACCCCTTCTTCAAAATTTCTTCAAGTTGCATTTGCAATTCCTTCAGCTCTGGTGTACTCATTCTGTAAGGAGTCTTTGATATCAAAGCTGCTCCAGGCATCAAATTAATAGGGAAAGAAATATCTCTCTTTGGAGGTAGTCCTGGTACCTCCTTAAATACATCCTCAAAATATTCCAGGACTACATGATCCTCCAGATTTGGCACCTTATCCTTATATGCTTCCTCCATATGGGATGCAAATATTTTGCAGCCCTTCCTATAACATTTCTTCAACTGCATTGCTGAGATTTCTCGGACAGTAACTGCCCTGGGAATTCTTGGATTGTTTTTTGATTTCCTTCCTCATCCAATCAAGTGAATGCCTTGTTATGGAAGTCTAATATGGCATGTTGTTGGTCCAAACAATCTATACCAATTAGGAAATCATATGATCCTAAAAGAAAGATGTTCAAATCTTCCCTTGTGCTCAGTCCATTCATGTCCATAAGACATGACTTAACTATCTCAACAACTTTCCTCTTGGCTCATGTAGCCAACTATACCATCCAAGATTTTCCATGCTTTCTTCTTGGCAAAAGAAATATTTCCACTACCTTAGGGTCTATATAGCTATCACTAGCCCCCAAATCAATTAAAATGGTAAAGGCATGGTTATTGATCATACCTTCAAATTCAATCATGTGTGATTGAAACTTAGCTTGCTTGTTGTCCAGGGATGCATAGATCCTTGGTACTCTTCTTCCCATGTCCTCCACTGCTTCTTCTTGTTGTACATTGTGGACAACTCTCACTTTGTCACTTTTTTTAGGGCAATCCCTATACTTGTGGTCTCATTTACAGCCCCAACATTGAATGCGTGCTTGCCTTGACCTTTTCCCTCCTACCTTAGTTATTTTATGCTCTCTAAAAGATGGTTGTCTTTGAGGATTGTTTCTAAAAAATGGAGGCTTGTTTCTCTTATGCCTTTGTTCCTTCTTGAACTTCTTTTTGTCCTCCCAAGCCTTCTGTAAAGTAGGTTTTCCTTTTTGTTGATCATATAATCATTTTTCTCTCCTTATCGTTTCTTCCAGAGTCTAGGGTTCATCATATTGGATTTTATCACTGATGAAAGATGGAATCCCACTCAGGTACCTCTAAATCTTCATTGTCTCATCCTTGATGAAGGAGACATACTTCAACAGCTCTAAGAATCTCCTTTCATATTCATCAATATCCATGTTGCCTAGTTTAATTTCAAAGAACTCTTTCATCTTTCTGTCATAATACCTCTTTGTCAGGTATTTCTTCTCCAAATGCCTCTTGAAATACTTCCAAGTCACATTTTTCTCCCTAAGGTGTTGTACTTTCACCAGTTGATCCCACCACATGGATGTTTTTCGTTTAAGTTAGTAGATGGAAATTATTCCTTCTACATCAGAAGAAGAGTTATGCAATTGGAAGTACTTCATCATGCCTAGCAGCCATGTCTCTGCATATCCATCCTTCTTGTGCTCACCATCAAATATAGGATGTTTAATTTTGTTCATTCCCCCTCATAGTTCATCCACCCCAGACCTCTTATGCTTCCCATAGGGGATGGACTTGAGTTGTTGTGTGTTCTCTTATTGGAATGCCTCGGGGAGTGTTGGTGATGTCTGCTATCACTTTGTGTTCTTCTATGACTCCCTGATTTTCTTGAGCCACTGTCCTTATCCAATTTATTTTCTATTATTTCTAGGCTCTGCATCAACTTTATGTTGAAATCTCCATGTTTCTCCCTGGATTTCATGAGATTTTTTTTATCTACAAGGTGAGTCTGGACATATTTATGCAACTTTTCAATGATTTTCATCATGTTTCCTTCTTTATCTATCTCTTCTTTGTGCCCATTGGAGTTCTATCCTTCAACTCCTAAATGGGCATTCATTCCTCTAACTTCATTTTCTGAACTGTAAGCACCATGTTCCTTCCCCATTTCTCTACACTATGCGGCAATTTGGTTTGGTTCTGACAATCGTTAACTCTGCAAAATGTGCATTCAACCGAATTTTGTCAAGATATTAGACTTTAATAATTTCCCAGAATAAACCAATCTGATTCAACAAAAACAATATCAGATTCCATTTTCTACAGGTCTTGGTCGATCAAGAACCCCTCAAGCTTCAATCTCTAAGCCCAGTTCTGTTCTGCAACAAATTTTGGGTGCTATCCCATTTTCTTCAGTCCTTGGTTCGCATGTGACCATGGTTGTGACCTAGTGCTTATGATTCGGGCTCTTATCCAAAGCTCTGAAACTTCAGGCTCCGAGCTTCGAAGGATTTCACCTTTGCACATCCTAAAACTCTCGAACCGTGAGTCTCTGCATACTTCCATGTCACCCAATAACGTCATCACGTCACTTTTCTTCAGTGTTATGGAACTCTAGGGGTTTCTTCCTCCCATTCCATCACGAGCCATTTCTTCTAGAGTGTCAAGTCTCTGAACTTGACGATCTAGCGCCACGTATCCACTGAGGCCCACGGTTTTCATGCTTGAACTAATAAATGTTGAAAAACGTCACATCAAAATTTATACTTTTTCAAATTGCGGGGACATGGCTTAGTGGTTTTGGAATAACCCATTGATCGTTCCGCAATTGTCCCCACCCTCACATGTACCCCTTCTGGGAAATTGTGATTTGGATTGTGGGAATGCCTTGTAGAATTATTTACCGCACAACTTCAATCTCTGCAATGTCGCCCGTCCACTGATCTTAATAGATCGTGATCAAAGTTAATGCAGACTTGATCCAGCTAACTTCTTCGCCAAGTTTAACTACCTTGTGCCACCACCAAGAGCACAACTTAGTAGGACACACGAATCTGACACATGGTCCAATCAGGCAGGTGACTTATGTCATGTTCTAACTACATTTCTATCGTATAAAGGTTCTTAACTCACTGACATGTGGAACACTCCCATGTGGAACAAATCCCATGTGTCCACGTCATCCCTAGTAACGTCAGCAGGCCATGTCACTTCGGGACTTCAGGCTTCGGGAGATTTCACCTTAGCATACCCCATTTCTCTCGAATGCCTAATTCTTAGGCTTTCTTACCTTCTGCTCTTGGCTTATTCCTATGGTTCTGATCCATCCTTGGTCAAATCCAACGGTAAACACTCCCCCCCTCCAGATATACGGTGTAGATCCTCTTTAGGATTTTGAAACTTCGAGCTTCGACCCTTTTCTGCTCTATCACACATAAACTTCGTCAAAGTCGTAAAGTCTGAAGTACTTAGGGGTTAATCCTCATGCACCTTTCTCCAGATCTGGTGATCACGACTTAATCTTCGCTTGATCTGAAGGCTTATCTTTCTCTCACCCAGATCTAGTGGCCCAACACCATGAATGTTATGATTTCTTTCTCTATGGCCATTTCTTAAACTTGTTACACCTCCTGTGTTTCTGAACACAATACAAGTATTCTTTCAACGCCCTTCTAGCACTTTGTACCTCAAAATTCTCTGGACTTTCTTCGTTGAATTTCTCGTCTGTGGCCCATCCAGGTTCTGGGTAGAAAACATGGGCTCTGAACTTGGGTTTTGTTCATTTCGACAACAATTGTTTTCCAAAACATTTGCTTGATCTTCCACTAACATGGCCCATCCAGGCTCAGTGTTGAAACCATGGCTTTGGTACCATTTTGTAATGTCCTCAGCCACCAACAGGTCGGTCAACATTACTACAGGGCGTCTCTCTTAGCTCTGATACCATTTGGTGACATCCCCGGCCCTAAACCAACAAGCCAGGACATGCCACCGAATAACCTTTATGCTCTGATACCATTTTTATGAATTTATATGCATGCATATCTAATGCAAATAACAGTTACATCATTTGTTTCATGCTACTTATTCATGCAGAAACAACATTAAAACATTCTGACACTATATGCATATAAATGACATATTCTAACCATACATAGATTAATGTGGAATTAACAGTAAGCGTACACATATAGCATATATGATATATCTAAGCATTACTCATCAAGTTATAAAACATGTACAATTACACCACATACAATCAACAGAGATTTGGTACTTATACTTCAATAGGTGACCACCAACTGTGTGCATACCTTCCACAAACCTCCCAACCTTAGACCACATTGCTCATCACACTCAGTAGTGGGTCACCCCCGAGCTGGGACTAAACTCCACCCAGCGCAAAGGAATCCTAGACCTAGGCTAAGGCTATGAGAATTGCATTGTGCAACTAGAAGGATTCTCTCCAAGGAGCCTACTTACGCCCACTGCTCACGGACTCTTATTCCCCACATGCATGTCCCTCCCCAGGAATATGCACCTTCAATGTTCCACCATCCATCGGCTACTCCACTTCCCTTCCATGGCTTCAGCAACAGGTCGGATCATAAATTCTCCGAGCTCCATAGTTGGTACTAGACTCCCTCCAGGAGAAATCACTTCTAAGCAAACTCTCTCACCTGGAGAGAGTTTCTCACAGACCTGACAACCTGCTTCTTCCACCATGGGCCTGACAACCCGCCTCTTCATTTCATAACAACCAAAATCGGGTAATTCAAGGGGACGAATCAACAATTTACAAAGGTTCACAAAGGTGGAAATGACTCTAGTTCCATACTTGTTCAGTGTGTGCGTGAACTACACAATGGATGGCCAGCATGTTGAGGATGAACTCGTGGGAAACTAAATGGCCAAACTGGTCAGAATGTTGAGAGCGAGCAAGGAGAATGGTGAGAATTGTTAGCTTGCAAAATCATGAGAGAGAAATCCTCAGGAAGGTGGCCAGAATGGTTTGTGAACCCCCCAACAAAGGTGGAACTTCCCACATAAATCTGCATACGTCCTAGGTGACACTTGGCTCTCTAGGAGCACACTCCTCTCCACTTGGATTTTTTCCTCTCCTCAAAGGAACTTAGGATTACTGGGTTTATTTTCCCAACTTTAGTACTTTTCAAGAATACATTATAATATTCTCTTAGGTTAAGCCCTCAAACTTAGCCCCTCTTTCCTAGCCTCCCAGCCCCATTCCTTTCCCTACCCAGTGGAGCTTAGTCCCCCATCAATCTTTCTCCATGGTTGGTCTACATGCAGCGATGTATTTTATGAATAATATTCATAATTACATATACAAAAATTAGGCCCACTAACCTTAGCATATAGGCTCTTCGGCCTAATAAACACATAAGCCTACTGGCTTATAATTACTTGGATCACCAGCCTATAGCTAGCATTAGATTTCACAGGGGCTCGGCCTTGGGGTATTACACTGCTACCCACTAGTTGTTTCATATCCTCTTCATCTATTCCACCATTGTATGGAACTTTGATTTTCTTCTCAGAATTCGATTGAGCTAAGGATGCTTATATAGTCCTTTTCACCCAGATCTCTTTCTAGCCATTCCTCCAAAAACCTCAATTCTTTCTCAAAATATATAAACATTAGATCTAAATGTTGTACTTGAGGTTTAACTTCATCTTCAAGAAATAGTTTAGATTTTATTTTGATGTATAATTTCATTTTTATCATCACTTTCTATACCTGCAACCTCATAATCAGTTTGAAATTTAAAATTTACCACAATTTTCTTAGATGTTGTAAGCACTTATTCATTACAAGGCACTTGTGAACATTTCTTCTCTCTGGCTATAATCTCCTTTTTTGACTCAGGACTTCTCACCAACTTTTCCAGCAACTCTAATCCCTCGTCATACTTCATGAGCATTGCATATGAATGCTTCTCTATGTCCTTCCCTTGGCTATCTTTATGAGCCAACTTTATTCTTCTTTCTCCATCAATAGATTCCTGCAACTGTCCTCCAATAATTGCATTACACAAATGTGTATTGGTATCCATTTTACCTGTATGAGACATTATGGTCTCATCCTCCTTCATCTCTATGATAGCTTCAAACGATTGTCCATTATCTACTAAGCCTGCAATCATACACAAATTATTAGTTTGAAAAACATAAGACCCTATGGTCTCCTTTGATGCTTATGACATCATCAGATCTTCATGCTACTCTAAAATTTCCACACAGTCCATGAGACTCTCAATAGATCTCTCTTCAGCATCTTCACCATCACCCTAACCAAGGATTGATCCTTGTTCATGTTCACCTATGTTTCAGCGTCACGTGCAACATATGCTACTTCACCTTCTTTCGTAAAATCCATCTACATCCTTGGTCTTCCTCACCTTTTTGTAGTAGTTCTATTAGAACACTAAGATGTGTCTTTACCTCAACTATCTCCCTTTCAAATTTCTCATCAAGCTCAACTTTATATGGCTTACACTAGAACCCTTACTATGACCATCAGCAGTCATTGCCTTCCTTCCTCTATGAGCTTCCTCTTGCTCATTGTGAGCTTCAGTCAATCCTATGTAACAAACTTTCTTATTACTCAATACCTCACTAGGCTTCTTCATATCTTATCCCCCTAGTATTTTTATGGTTCTCTCCCTTAGAACCTTCTTCTGAGCACTTCTTGCTCCTCTGGATTTTGCACCTACCTAGCTTACCTCTTTGAGAACTTCACTTGTCCTCCTTCCTTCCAACCTTCAGCTAGAACATGTTATTTTCTATAGTCCTCTTGTTCTTTGTTATAGTCCTCTTTTTGTAACCACATGGTCTTCTCTAAGTGAACCTTTGACATAACACCTTTGCTCATGGGTTATTAAAGAATACCCTTAATTTCCCTTGATATTGATAAATATATCCCAAAATCCTTTTGTTGAACCCACCTCCCAATACATCTTTACAATAAAAGAAACCCTTATTTTTACTAGATACCTCTTATAGAAACTCCTTGATACCCCACATCCCCCCAATACCTAGCATATATTGACTTTATTTTTCACAATTTAAAAACCCCCTTTATGAATGAATGTGATAAGATATTGGTCAACAAGGTAAATCCCCTGTGCTTGTAACCACCATTACTGCTACCTATAATCAACCATTTCCTTCTCAAATTAGTTGAAAATAAAAAAATACTAGTTTACCTCTTGTATGAACTCATTTGAACATGTACTACTGCAATCTTTCCAATTTATGTTGTCGATTGTTCTATTGCATATATTCACTCTTATTCTTCCTTCCCAAAGTAGATGTTCTCTATGTTTCCTTAAATAACTTCAATTCTCTTTCTCTTATCTCAATCCAGGAATCATCAACAATTTTACCTATCATCTTTTCCAAATCTATCTTGTTGTATATCTCTAAAGAACATGCATGTGTTCCAATTTCTAAAGAAAATTTATATTTTCATCTCGAGGAATCAATTTCAAAGGAAACATACTTGATTCCATAGAGCATAACTAGCTCTAATACCAATTTATAGTGACCCACGAGGTCAGTTTCCCATAGGTACAAAGTTATAAGTACACTCTGCTACATCTCCAAGCTCGAGAAACTCTCAATTTTGTTGATCCACCAGTCTGAAATGCTTTGTTGATCCACCAATCCCTATTTTGACACGATACCCTGGGCTAAAACCATGGTCTAATAATCTCCTTTAATTCCCTCAAAGCCACAGGCGCTAAGCTTCTTTATCTTTATAGTACCAATACTTATGAACTCAGTCTAAGCCCCAATAACTTTGTTGATACGTGTTGAATGTCCATTGTATATCTCATGTTCCAATCGACAGTTGGATCTAGCTGTGTCACAGAATCATTGACCTTCAGTTCACCATTGATCCTTTCTCATGATTGATGGTGGATCTTCTAGTTTTGATTTGCTACTCGTTCTGATGTCCATTGATCTATGTTATTCAACAGATGACTACCACCTATAGTGGTCCCAGGATGTTGAGACTTCACTCCCTTTTCAACAACTCAAGAATCTTGAAGGTCACAATCCACAATGATCTGGATCGTTGATATCGCTGGTGATCAACAGTCACAATATCTTCCTCTACGATATCATTCAATAATGGATCATCATCGATATCGATTACGTATCTAGTCTGGACCATTTATTCTCCTTTAATTATATTTCAACTCACGACGTGGGACACCATGGAACTCTAATTGGTCCAGAACCTTTCTTCCATGTGTCGTCCTTGAAGTGGGGCTATGACATCATCCTGATGTATCTTGGTCTCAATGACGTCCATCAATCTACAAACTCAAGATATAATCTTCGTCATCAATGGTTTTCCACATGTCACTTCATGTGTGGAGTTTCTTACATCAACATGATGTTCATCATCGTCGGGACCTCAGAACGTTTCATCCCTCCAACATCTAATAATATCCGATGCTCGTGATCCTCTATAATGAGAACCATCGATATGAATCTCGATTGAATGGTCATGATTCTCCCTTAACTTCCACATGTATTTTAACTCTCGATATGATTATGCCATTCTGGCTCGGGAATGGATGGCCAAATATTTCTCTCACCACTGTTGAGGAAAAGATATGAATTATCTTACTCAAGCATTTTTGAATCTTTCCTAGCTAAGAAAACATGGTCGAGAATATCACCCTATATTTTATAGCCTCAAAAAAATGCTTTCCCAAACCACAAGTATTAATTACAAGTGTTTAGGATGATTTTTTATGAAAGAATGTTGTAAAATAACATCAAATTTTTATGTAATTTTCTGAAAATTAAACAAATTACAGAAAATAAATGTGGAGATCAAAAGCAAAAGTAACCAAGTCACAGATACACTGACGCATCCGCACTCCTCGGAGCACGTCCGCTTCTTCAAGACCTTCTTTCTTCTCGGCCCGAAGAACTCCAAGGCTCTTCTATTTCCCTATCGGGAAATATACACCCACAGAGTTTCTTCTCCTGCGTGATCCCCCTTCCTTGACTTATTGGAGGATCAAAACTCGCGACTTCGCAAGTTCTCTGTTGATCACTGGGCTCTCAAATCCCCGAGACCCAATGGCTTTTGTCAACACTGACTTTCTCTCACTTTATCTGGATTTCTATCCTTATCGCGGGTTCGCAACTCGCGGGATCAAACACTTCACTTTACCGACTCCCGACTCGCGATATGCCAAAACTCCGACACATGCGTGAGCTGTTTCTTCGACTCCCCATCACTTCTATCAGGATATCGGACTTCGCGGGATCGCGAATCCGGATGTCGATGGATCGGCACTTCTCGCCACGAAACCCTGATGACTTATGCCACCTGTCTTCCACTCATTCCCGTGGTCCCACACTACTATGTCACCGTCGGGATATCACATTTCGCGATCCAACGTTACAAGAGTTTCTTGTCTTCGAAAACTCCGATGTCCCGAACTCCGACTCTTCGGGATCTCTTGACACGTGTCTTCGCTGATGGATGGTTCTGAGCTTGTTGGGATATCGCGGATCACGATATCGTAATTTCCGTTACAACAACTTGGTGCTTCGACTCACAATTTCCTGATATGCAATGTCACGTGTAGATCTGACAGTCCTTCTGTCTTGAATCGACAACTCTGCTCCCTCCTGAGCTTTGAACCTCTTCCACACTTACACTGTAACCTCCCTGCACCTCCGTGAGATCCAACAGCCCACGGAACTTCACGATACCTCCTCAAAGGATTTTGACCATCCGTTCTTCCTTATGCAATCCATGAAATGAAGAAGTGTCTCCCCACGAGACTCACTCACCTGCTCGCAAACCTGCGACGCTTCCCTCGAACTTCCAATAGCAGCTCCCCTGCGCTTACCCTTCAGTGAATTCGAAGGCCTACTCCTCCTAAGCTTTCCATGAATTCAGTCTTCTGGGAAACCTCTTGCACGCACTCCTTGCGGCAACCCTTCAACCTCCACTGAATGCTGAAATATTTCGACTCTGTGCACTCCAGCAGCAGCAATCTTCCAAAGGTTCACTCAGAATCACAACTCTGAGACTTCTCCCTGGCCTGTGCACTCCTTGCACGGCTCTTGTGCTCAACTGCACCTTGAGGAAATGAGAACAAAAGCTATCTCTAATTGAACCCTTCTGTCAATGCACTCCTTGCAAACAAATTCGACTGCACTCCTTGCAGGAATTCTCTGGCTCAAATAGAGAAACAATTGAAACTCATTCACTCTTCCTTTCAGACTTCAATTCAACCATGAAATCACATACACATCATATAAATGCAAATGTATGACTGGAAGAAAACATTCATGAGCATAACATTAATACACATAGAAACACCACAAAACCATGGATTTGAATCAAAGCTCTTCTATTAATTCAAATGTCTGTACATGGGTGTTCTTCATACAATTCTCTACTTGCTCTCTTGCTTCTTCTCATTCACTGCTCAGGGGTTATGTTACAATGATACAAATGAGGGTGTCTATATCCCGTTTCCCCCTTGTGCTCTAAAGCTATCAAATCTAGAATTAAATTCCTATCTACCAGCATTAACTATATTAAATGTTGACTATCTACCTAAGGACGAGAGCTATCTGCTCAAGGTCCATTTACAATATACAAAGGTGCCTCTTCTTAAATGGCTTCATTTAAGATTTGTGCAACAATCCCAAAGCATTTTCAAAATTTGCGCTGGTTGATCCAGCTGTCTTCCGCTTCCGCACTGGCTCGCTTGATGAGTCGGTGATGCTCCTGCATCATACTCCTCGGATTGAAAATTTTCATGGGCTCCTATCCATGAGCTTCTGCATGGTATGTCCATGCCTTTGTATCTCTGCTTCATTTTCCCAACTGGCATATTCCACTGGGTGATTCTTCCACTTGACCAGATACTCATAGTATTCTTTTCTTCTGGTCTTCTTACCCACTCTCTTGTCCAGTATGCATTCCATCTATGGTTTCTCTGCAACTGGCATCTGTTTCATCCACTGGATCACTGGCCCCTCAGTTCCAGTCTTTGCTTCTCCTGTTCTGTATGGGTATAACTCTGCAATATTGAATATCGGAGATATTCCGACCCCATCTGGTAATTCGATCTCATAAGCATTTTATCTGAATTTCCTCAAGACCCTGCATGGTCTGATTTTCTTCATCTTTAACTTATTATATGCTCCTCTCGGGAACCTTTCTTTCCTCATGTGTGCCAGAACTAGATCACCAACTTCGAATTGAAGTTGTCTCCGATGTTGATCTGCTCTACACTTGTACTCCTGATTTGATTTCAGCAGTCGCTCCTTCACCGGACTATGAAGTTCTTTCATCGCCTCAGTGAATTCTTCTGCACTAGCGCTGCTAGTAGTAGTCTGTTCAGAATCCCTTAACTTAGAAACCCATCTCAACTGTGTGCCATATACAATCTGAAATGGGCTCCTACCTGTACTTCTGTTTACTGAGTCGTTGTATGCAAACTCTGCCTGTGGCAATATGTGGTCCCAACTGTTGTGGTGCTCCATCACCAAGCTTCTCAGTAAGTCTCCCAGACTTCTGTTGACCACTTCTCTTTTTCCATCCATGTGAGGATGATAAGAAGAACTAAATGCCAAGTTAGTTCCTAGCTTCTTCCATAAGGTCCTCCAGAAATTCCCTATGAATTTAGTGTCTCTGTCTAAAACTATGCTTTTCGGCAACCCATGAAGTCGAATGACCTCCTTGAAAAATAGATTTGCGATATGAGTCGCATCGCTGGTCTTCTGGCATGGGATAAAGTGTGCCATTTTGGAAAACCTGTCCACTACCACAAAGATTGAATCAACACCTCTTTGTGTCCTTGGAAACCCTAATACAAAATCCATGCTTATCGCCTCACATGGCCTCTCTGGTATGGGAAATGGCTAATAAAAACCTGCATTTTGTTTCCTCCCCTTCGAATGCTGGCAAACTCGACACCTGTCAACAAATCTCTTGACATCTGCTCGCATCCCTGGCCAAAAATATGACTCATTCATCTTCGCGAATGTTTTGTCATGGCCAAAATGCCCTGCCAATCCACCACTGTGCTTCTCCTTTAACAAGTTCTCCCTCATGGAGCATTTCGGAATACACAGTTGATTGCCTCTGAACAGCAATCCTTCCTGGATCATATAGTCTATCCAAGGGCTTCTATCTCTGAGAACTGGATTCTCAGCTGCTTCATACGCTTCTGCAAAATCTGCATCACCTGCATACATATCCCTGAGATTATCAAAACCCAATGTTTTGATTCTGAACTCCTGCAGCAACAAACATTTCCTGCTCAAAGCATCAGCCACTTTGTTAGCAGTACCAGAAATATGCTTAATCACAAATGTGAAATTCTGCATATACTCTACCCATTTTGCATGTTTATGATTCAACTTCTCCTATTGAGTCACAAACTGTAATGCGTGATTATCACTGTATAATACAAATTCCTTTGGAACCAAATAATGCCTCCACTTCTTCAGTGCTTGTATGATAGCATAAAATTCCTTGTCATATGTGGAGTATTTCAACTTCGCCTCATCCAGCTTCTCACTGAAATATGCAACCGGCATGTCTTCCTGACTCAAGACCGCTCCTATGGCAAACCCACTCGCATCTCATTTCACCTGAAATGTCTTCAGGAAATCCGGCAACACCAACACTGGTTGTTCTGTGATCTTCCACTTCAACAAATTGAAGCTCTTCTCAGCCTCAGCTGTCCAGTGAAAAGATTTATTCCGCTTCTTCACGGTATCCATCATCGCTGCGCTAATCCCACTGAAATTCCTGATGAACTTCCGGTAGAAACTAGCTAAACCGTGAAAACTCCTCACCTCAAAAATATTTCTCAGTGATGGCCAATTCTTGATCACTTCTACTTTATCTGGATCCATCCTTAACTCATTAGTTGAAATAACAAAACCCAAGTAAATGAGCTCTGTCTTCATAAATGAGGACTTCTTCATATTAATCAACAGCTTCTCCTGTTGTAGCTTTTTCATCACAATGGACAAATGCTTCAGGTGTTCAGCCACTGACTTACTGTAAATTAATATGTCATCCAAATACACAATGACAAACTTCCTGATGAATTCCCTCAAAACTTCATTCATCAACCTCATAAAGGTACTCGATGCATTCGTCAAACCAAACGGCATGACTAGCCATTCATACAAACCTTTGTTTGTCTTGAATGTCGTTTTCCACTCATCGCCTTCCCTCATGCGAATCTGGTGATATCTGCTTTTCAAGTCTATCTTTGAAAAATACCTTGCCCCACTCAGGCAATCCATCAGATCATCCATTCTTGGCAATGGAAATCTATACCTAATGGTTATTTTGTTGATCGCTCTTGAATCGGTACACATCCTCCAGCCTCTGTCTTTCTTCGGACTGAGTACTATTGGAACAGCACATGGACTCAATATTTATCTGACCAATCCTTTGTCCATCAAATCCCGGACTTGTCTCTTGACCTCTTCATTTTCTTGCGGCGTCAACCTGTATGTGGCTTTGTTCGGAAAACTAGCTCCTGGTATGAGGTCTATATGATGACTCACACTCCTCATCGGTGGCAACGAATGAGGTAATTCATCCACTATGATGTCAGTGAACTCTTCCAGTAGTTCCTGAACCTCTTCTGGTAGATCGTCCACTCTTGTGCTAGTCAGAACAATCCTCGGTTTCCTGACCACAAAGAATTGTGGATCTTCCTTCTTCTTAACTTCTGTAAGAAGCTCCTTCCCACTTATGAGAAGTACTGTGTTGCTTACTTCCGGCTTCACCTCTTTATCCTCTATTGGAAGAAACATATGGGTTCTCCCATTCTTCTCCAGAGTGTATGTATTCATTCTCCCATCATGAATCACATTTCTATCATATTCCCATGGTCTACCCAGCAATAGATGACATACATCCATGGGAATAACATCACACAGAATCTTATCATTATATCCTCCTATCTTGAACTCAACCAAGTATTGTTTAGTAACAATTACCTGGTGTCCCTTCTGTAGCCATGAAACTCGGTATGGGCTTGGATGATTAGTCGTCTCTAGCTCCATCTTTTCTACCATCTCTGTAGATATGAGATTATCCGTGCTACCACTGTCAACAATGACCTTGCACACCCTATCCTTGGTCTTGCAAGCTATTCTGAACAGTCCGGTCCTTTGAACTAAGATTTCCACCTCCTCCACGGGTGTCAAAAGGACTTTACGCATCATCAGTGACCTTCCGCCTTCTGTGTCTTCGGCCTCAACATCCCGCTTCTGCGCTTTGGTGATGTGAGCTTCTCCTCCATCTTTATTTTTCTCTGGACACTCATAAGACTTGTGCCCATTCTTTCCACATGTGAAGCATGTGATCACTCCACCTCTTCCTCTTCCTCTACCTCTAGTACAAGGAAAAGTATTATTGTCAGTATATCCTCCGCTCTGCTCTGTATGCTGCCCTCTCTGCTCAGCCTATTGATGCCCTCACTGTGAGGTTCCACCTCTTTCAATTTTACCCTGAGGTTTCTTCCATTTCTCCTTGGGCTTCTGGTATTTGTCCTGGGCAACTGCTTTGCCTTTGGGCTGACTCCTGCCTCGCCCTCACTGGCCTTGTTTTCGGCTCAGCTTCTCCTCAGCTTTCAAAGCCATCTGATAAGCATCCTCCACCGTCCTGATGGTAACCATGCTCAATTCATCCTGAATGTCGTATCTCAGACCATTCAGATACCTGGCAACCTTCTCATCATCGCTCTCCTGATGACCTATCCTAATGTTCAGTCGATAGAATTCCTCAGTGTATTCTTTCACTGTCATCAGCTTTTGTCTCGGGTTCTACATCCTCCTGAACAGAGTAATTTGATAGTATCTTGGGATGAACTTTGCCTTCATCTTTGCAATCATTCGATCCCAACTCTTAATCTTTTGTTTGCCTTTGCAGCGTCTGTCAGCTTGTAGCTTGTCCCACCACAATGTTGCATGTCCTTTCAAACGTGTGATAGCATGCTTGACCTTCTTATCCTCTTCAACATATTCATAATCAAAGTAGGTGTCAAGAGCTCTAATCCAATCTAGTAGCTCCTCTGCATCCAAGTTTCCCTCGTAAACTGGGATGTCCATTTTTGCCTTCGCACCCATCCTGGAAATGGATTTGATCAAACGCTCGATTTATGCATCTTCAGTTGCAACCTCCTCTTCTCGTTCAGCCTCTATATCACTCTCGAAATCACTAAGATCCCCTGCACTAGTTGTGTTTCTTTGAGTTGTCTCCATGTCTTTGAGTCTTACTCAGAGATCACGTATCTGCCTCTCCAATTCTGGATTTGCTACCTGCCTGACTCTTCTCCGCACCTCCCTATATTTTGGATCAGCTGACTGCCTTTCTCTTCTCGGCGGCATGGAGAGTTTACTCCTTCTCTTCTGCTACAAAAAGCAAAGAGATATTCTCGCTCTGATACCAAACCTGATGCAGCCGCACTCCTCGGAGCACGTCTGCTTCTTCAGGACCTTCTTTCTTCTCGGCCCGAAGAACTCCAAGGCTCTTCTATTTCCCTATCGGGAAATATACACCCACAGAGTTTCTTCTCCTGCGTGGTCCCCCTTCCTTCACTTATCGAAGGATCAGAACTTACGACTTCGCAAGTTCTCTGTTGATCACTGGGCTCTCAAATCCCCGAGACCCGATGGCTTTTGTCAACGCTGACTTTCTCTCACTTTATCGAGATTTCTATCCTTATCGCGGGTTCGCAACTCGCGGGATAAAGCACTTCACTTTACCGACTCGCGATATGACGAAACTCCGACACATGCGTGAGCTGTCTCTTCGACTCCCCGTCACTTCTATCGAGATATCGGAATTCACGGGATCACGAATCCAGATTTCAATGGATCAGCACTTCTCGCCGCAAAACCCTGATGACTTATGCCACCTGTCTTCCACTCATTCACGTGGTCCCACACTACTATGTCACCGTCGGGATATCGCGTTTCACGATCCAACGTTACAAGAGTTTCTTGTCTTCGAAAACTCCGATGTCCCGAACTCCGACTCTTCGGGATCTCTTGACACGCGTCCCTGCTGATGGACGGTTCTGAGCTCGTCGGGATATCGCGGATCACGATATCGTAATTTTCGTTACAACAACTTGGTGCTTCGACTCACGATTTCCCGATATGCGATGTCACGTGTAGATCTGACGGTCCTTCTGTCTCGAATCGACAGCTCTGCTCCCTCCTGAGCTTTGAACCTCTTCCACACTCACACTGTAACCTCCCTACACCTCCGTGAGATCCAACAGCCCACAGAACTTCGTGATACCTCCTCAAAGGATTTTGACCGTCCATTCTTCGTTATGCAATCCACGAAATGAATAAGTGTCTCCCCACGAGACTCGCTCACCTGCTCGCAAACCTGCGACGCTTCCCTCGGACTTCCAATAGCATCTCCCCTGTGCTTACCTTTCAGTGAATTTGAAGACCTACTCCTCTTGATCTTTCCACGAATTCAGTCTTCTGGGAAACCTCTTGCATGCACTCCTTGCGGCAACCCTTCAACCTCGATTGAATGCTGAAATCTTTTGACTCTGTGCACTCCGGCAGCAGCAATCTTCCAAAGGTTCACTCAGAATCACAACTCTGAGACTTCTCCCTGGCCTGTGCACTCCTTGCACGGCTCTTGTGCTCAACTGCACCTTGAGGAAATGAGAACAAAAGCTATCTCTAATTGAACCCTTCTGTCAATGCACTCCTTGCAGACAAATTCGACTGCACTCCTTGCAGGAATTCTCTGGCTCAAATAGAGAAACAATTGAAACTCATTCACTCTTCCTTTCAGACTTCAATTCAAACATGAAATCACATACACAGCATATAAAATCAAATGTATGACTGGAAGAAAACATTCATGAGTATAACATTAATACACAGAGAAACACCACAAAACCATGGATTTGAATCAAAGCTCTTCTATTAATTCAAATGTCTGTACATGGGTGTTCTTCATACAATCTCTGCTTTCTCTCCTGCTTCTTCTCATTCACTGCTCAGGGGTTATGTTACAATGATACAAATGAGGGTGTCTATATCCTATTTCCCCCTTGTGCTCTAAAGCTATCAAATCTAGAATTAAATTCCTATCTACCAGCATTAACTATATTAAATGCCAACTATCTACCTAAGGAAGAGAGCTATCCGCTCCAGGTCCATTTACAATATACAAAGGCGCCTCTTCTTAAATGGCTTCATTTAAGATTTGCACAACAATCCCAAAGCATTTTCAAAATTTGTGTTGGCTGATCCAGATGTCTTCCACTTCCATGTTGGCTCGCTTAATGAGTCGGTGATGCTCCTGCATCATACACGCAGATGAGACAGAATATCAATCGCTTTATTTAATTCCAAGAAATCAAAGTATCTTTCTCTTTACAAAATCCATGTGACGGCATGGACCAAAGTCAAAACTAGAAATCCCCAATGAAAACCATACAAAAGGACTCTAACAAGAAGTAAAAACTGAACTTTAAAATCTGGATCATCTTGCCACAAACTGCTACCATATTGACTCTGCACAATATCCTTTATCAGCTATGAAATTTAATTCATAAACAAACAAGTATACATAGACTATCAAAGATAGATCAACACCTCTGAAACAAGCATATGAATGATATGGTTCAGCTTTGAACCTTGTTGTCTACAATAGGACCCTGCTGTCAAAAAGAGAATTAGACCTTTAATGAACTCGAGAATGAATGAAAAGTGAACTATCTCATAAAAACAAAAGAGCAAACCTTAGTATTTCTTTTTCCTTCTATTCTTCCCTTGTTCTTCCTTCTCATTTTGATTTTATGCATTCCAAATCAGTTGAAGTAGTTCAACTACCTCCTTTATTTAAGTTAATTAAACTTAACTAATTTTAGTTTAGGGGAAGTAATAATAATAATAATAGTTAAGGGTCTTTATTAAATAATAACTAAGTAGGTGGGACCCCTTGTGACTCCCTTTTATTCTTTACAAAAATAAACACAATTAGATAACCATTTTAAACACATGCCTCCTTGTGGCTCCCATAA
>JASDQU010014494.1:0-14767 GCA_032191745.1 Picea mariana | reverse complement strand
AATTAAACTTAACTAATTTTAGTTTAGGGGAAGTAATAATAATAATAATAGTTAAGGGTCTTTATTAAATAATAACTAAGTAGGTGGGACCCCTTGTGACTCCCTTTTATTCTTTACAAAAATAAACACAATTAGATAACCATTTTAAACACATGCCTCCTTGTGGCTCCCATAAACATTTGAATATTAAATATCATAATTAAATTATATCGAAAATATGTAAATAACCAAAATATACAAAAAATAGTTTGTTGTCCAAAACTTTCTGCAGGCCATAGTCTTCAACAAATAAACCATAAACACATAAATTAAAATCCATATTTTCCACTTTGAGTGGAAATTATTATTTTGTCACTGTTGTCCCCTTTGGACTTACCAAAATTAGCCTTAGGTTGATCTGAACCTTGAGGCTCAATCTCACTAATAACATGGAAACAATCGTCCCTCGGGTGCATATGGGAGGACACTGATTTTGTTGAGTCATTTGAAGGAGATGAGGGGGAAGAAACATCTTAACTTTGTATTCAACATGGGGGTCCTTGGTTTTAAATCATTTTCTAGCATGAGAAGACTGAATAGGTGAATGTACAGGGGAAATTTGAGCATTTTTATTTATAGGTGGAGGAGGAGGAGGCAATGACAAGTTGGGCCAGCCACGATGGTGGGAGACTGTCAGATGAACAATCTCCTCCCATTCATTATTTTTGGGGAATTCTAGTTGCATAGGTACATGGGGAGGTATAGGAATACCAAGGATATTTTGAGGCTGGAAGGGAGGCCTCTCTGGTCTATGTTGAACTATCCCTTGCCCAATCCAATTGAAAAACCCGGCTTGAAAAATCTGGTTCAACTCCTAAGGATTGGCATAAAAATGAATTGAGAATCTAGACCTTCTAGGCCCTCTGTTCTAGTTACCTCTCCCCCTATTTTTTCTACCATTACTTCCTCTACTTAATAAACTCATCATGTATGAACAAATTCATTAGAAACTATCCCTTAACAGACCATGCATGACATTCTCTTTATATGAAACAAAGTTTGGCTCAGAAATTGGCATAAGACCCATGCAATTCAATCCATAATAAATTATTTAATAATTTTCAAGTGAGAAGGTAGTGAAATAGGGTTCATGGGATATCTGGAGGGATTGTAATGACAGAAAAAGTGGTAGTATGACAGGGAGTAAGAACACGAGTACTGCTCAACAATTCATTAAATAACTAATTGTACAATCAATACCAAAATATATCAATTGCCACCTATTTCTGTCTCATATATTTATCACTGTCATACAGAGTGTTTAATTTATTTTATAGAACAAGGCATGTAAAAATGAAATTGGGATCATGAGGGGGGTATAATGAGAAAAAAAGTGAGAGTATGAGAGGGAATAATACGGATATTGTTCATAAAAAATAAATTAAATCAAACAACAACCATAACTCTATCCAAACCACAATCCAATAAGCATCCACTCTAAAACCAAAATAATTTAAATGTCATGTATTTATAGATAGAATGATTGTTGACTTTAATAAAAAGACAATTCAATTGCTCGGAATACTTCAATTATATCAATAATTGCATCTTATACAATAACTATGCAACATCATATTAAAATCATTGCCAATTTCGCAATAACATCGTAACCATTCCAGCCACAGTCCTTCATGTTCCAATGCAAACCCTTTTCCTTTTAAAACAAAATCGAAATATACAAAGTGATTTAGCCATCCACATTCCAACTATTTATTTCTTAAACTCAAATAAGAACAGGCCCAGTATTAACCTCCAACTGTCAACTTTTCAACATAGATTCACACAATCCACTGTCATCAAAAATCATAATCGGGCCTTGATTCCAATCATCACATAGGTGTTTATATATCTAATCAACTCAAGTCATGATTCAAAAGAATCATTTAATCAATAATATATAAATTTGAGCTTGAGATTTGTGTTCATTAAACATGTACAGAATTCCTTTTAAAAAAAATGCCCAACGAAAGACATAATCAATTCATGCCTGAGGAAGAACAGAACCACATCAAGCTCAGGTGAAACAAGTCGAGTTCAGCAGAACCAATTTGTGCTCTATATACCAAAAACAAGCCGTGCTCAACAAACCATGCACACACAGGTGTCCTTTAAACTTTGACGAGACCATGATCATGCTAGGGTTTAACATAGTAATGGGTTTAAGAGCAAAAGCTTGACCACAAGAGATAGTCTCTGAGACACAAACATTTTGTGCTCCTTTTAAAAATTTTATTGCAGAGAGGTAATGAGAGTCAACTCAATCAAGAACAATTCTTCGAAAACACAAATCACTTGTTCCTTTCTTTTAAAAACAATTTATCACATAGAAGCAACCATGGGTAATCAAGAATAGTCTTGGAAGAACAGAGAGCCTGTGCTCCTTTAAAATTCATCACTGACACATAACTTCTAACTCAAAATCCTGACAGTGAGGGTAACCAAACATAAATTCAACCACCTTCACTGGATAACGAGAGAGGAAAATTCTCATAACAGTGTGGAAAGAATGCCCGAGCACAACCCGTGGCCACCCAACAGATATATAAGCTTCCATTCAAAGTTCTAGGCAATACAAAGATGTGACTATGAAAAAAATTTGGCAATAGCGATAGTGAAGTAAATGACATAACAATAATAGCTTGGGGCTAGGCCAACAAAGAAAGAACAATGTAACTCTCAAAAATTACATTGCAACCTGGAGGAACGAATCATAACAACGACTAAGATGAACATGAGTGACAGCAACTAATACCCAGACTGGTGGTAAAAATACACGCAGTAAAAAATCAAATCTTGTTACACCATCGTCATAATTTCCCACAGAGAACCAGAGTAAAACCCCAAGTTGACCGACATTTTTTACACCAAAAAACAATACACAAGCTATCCACGGAACAAAACCCTTTTTTTTCCTTTAAAACACCAACAGTCCATATTATTCAAAGAAGAAACCATATCCATAGCACTGATACACAGTCAAAACTCAAGAAAAAACACAAACCTCACGTAATCCTGAGCCAACAAATCGATTCATAATACAGAGGGACCATCATGGATGGAAATTAAAGGAGCCATACCTAGAAAAATTGCTTTGAGGGAGAGTTGGACTATGTTTTTCTTTCGAAACTAGAAATCACGGAGCTTCCACAACCACCAGAGCCAAAAAACCAAATGCAACTATGGCTAGGGTGACAGGGTCGAGGTTTGTTTGAGTGACCTGCAGTAAATGTTCATCGCTTCCTCCCCCAACCCTATTCAATTCAATGTACAAGCCAACCCATGCCATAACATCAACCATTAATTCAAACACATATCCATTTCTAGAACCAATTCTATACCCATTGCATAGTGCACCACCTGAATCATATCAAAACTTTAACAATAACCATATGTATGATGTTACCATATGTACCTCACAACGATCCTTTAATCAAATTGCATAAGTATAGTAGCTAGGTCCATCACCTTTCTCTTGTATCAATCCACGTACCTTAAGGTTTGTATATAATTATTTGCCTTTTGTTTTAAAATCTTCATATGCTCATTTGCACAAGATCATATATGGGAAAAAAAAAACAATTTCAATGCATAAACATAACACCTGTAAAAAAAATGATCCTTTTATCCATAGTACTACCATAAGTTGCAAATGTTCATCAAAACCATCTAGCAATAACACATTCGATCAACCATCTTATGTTTCCATAACGAATAAAACCATGACTTGCATCATCAACAATAGAAGCCTGTGTAGGCCTCATTATAACAGCAACCAAAATATAAGTGCAACACATCCATCATTGCGCCACTATTCTACAAGGGGCTCTCACCTACTAGTTAATTATTATTATCATAGATAAATAATAGATCTTAGAAATCATTTGTGAGCAGTAATCATCGTTATGATTTTAAGCGTCAACAAATTGGCAACTCCACAGGGAAATTTGTTTCCAATAGATTAAGAACTCAGATTGTTTGGTTTTGCAGACTAGGTGAACATTAGATCAAGGAAATATACATCATAATGATTATGCAATAGGGGGAAGTGAGCGGTTTAAGGGAAAAAATGATTTGGGATTTTGGGAATAACTCATGGAAAGTGTTAAGTATGAGGGGGTCTATCCCCATATGCGTAATCATCTGATTAATCATAGTGAAAGCATCCTTTACTTCAAGGAGAAAAAAAAATTGGTGTGCACTTTTGAATCTTGGAGCGGAGGGAAGAAAATGAAAGTAGAAATAGGGATAAAACCAACTATCTAATCTAACAGCAGTTGGAGCAGATAGCAATTTCAATGATGTCTTCAAGGGGGAACATCATGACAGCTGTGTAACCTATTTTTTATTGATGAACAATACTTGCGGAAAAGCATCGTTGTGGAAAAATCGATCCAACATTTTATTTCTGACAAGAAAAGAAGACAATAAAATAAATAAAAAGCAAAAATGAAACAACAAAAGGAAATAACAAAAAAGTAAAATCAAAGCAATAAAACAAAACTATAATACAAAAAAAATTCCATACATAATTTAAACTTTCAAGTTGGTTCCACATAGTGTTTTAAGTGGGAACCGTTGGTGCTATAGGAAAACAATCGCTCTTCCAAGTCTTTTAGGATATAGGAATTTGCGCCCAAGACAAAAGCGATCTTAAAAGGACCCAGCCATAACTTTTGTAACTTTGAATGCCTTCCTCTATCAACATGAGTTGAATCCCATAGCAATACCTTCTCATTAACTTTAAATTTGAAATCTTTGGCACTTTTATTGAAATATCTTTTAAAAGTTTGTTGTCTTTTCTTTATGTTATCCAAGGAAAACATCCTTTGCTCCTCTAAAGCCAAGAGTGCATTCATTCTTTGAGAGGTATTGGAAGAATTTAATTCTTCAACCTGTAGCATCAACCTTAGAGAAGAAAGTTCCAGCTCAGTGGGTAGAATGGATTCTTGACCATAAACAAGCTAGAAAGGAGTGCAACCAGTGCTCACCTTGGTGGTAGTGCGATCTTCCCAAAGGGCATAAGTGAGGAGAGTGTGTCATTCACGAGGCTTATCTTCAATAAGCCTCCTGATAATTCTAACCAGATTCTTGTTAGTAGACTTGGCTTGCCCATTTCCTTGGGGATAATAAGCTGATGAGGTAAAATGTTTAACCCCCAGTTTAGCTAGAAACTGAGTCAGCTTAGCAGAAAGAAAAGTGGGACCATTTTCTATAATAATTTCCAAAGGAATACCAAATCTGGAAAAAATATTAGTCTCAAAGAAAGAAATCACATGCTCATTGTGGGACAGATTTAGTCCACTTCGTAAAATAGTCTGTGGATGTCAAAATAAAAACTTTCCCTGCTAAAGATGGAGTACTAATAGGACCAATAAAGTCCATACCCCATTCTAAAAAAGGAAAGTCAGGGAGGACAAGTTTTAAAGGCATGGCAAAAAGACGTTCTTTCCTAGAAAACTTCTGGCACTTGTCAAAAGATCTTGAAAAATTATAGGAATCACGAAAAATTGAAGTCCAATAGTACTCTTTCCTGATAATTTCAAAAGCAGTAGTCTTAGCAGAAAAGTAACCTCCTACATGAATAACAGAATCTAAAGATCCATGGGTCTCTTGTAACAATTTATGTGCTTCCTCATTATTCACATAGCGAAGTAACATACCATCGGTAGATCTCCTAAGAAAGAAGTCTCCTAAAATGACATAACTGAAAGATTCAAGACACAGCCTTATCTTTTGATGGGTATCTAAGTTATCTAGACATCTATGGTTTTGCAATTAATACACCAGATCTTTATACCAAGGATGTTCAGCTACAGGAAGGATTTGACTATCAATATAAAATAGTGCTGACAGAGAGTTATCATGTTCATCAATTTCTTCACTTGCTTCTGCATGCTGAGATAAGTGAAGGGATAAGTCACATCCCTTAATGGTTTTGTAATTCATGATAGTTAAATCATGATCTTGGATCTTAGCAAGCCAATGTGCAATATTTCCTGAAAGATAATTCTATGAGAGCAAAAACTTGACAGTAGCTAAAGGGACTTTTACCAGTATGTGCTTACCTAAGATAAAGTGGTGAAATTTTTCAACATCTTTAACGAGAGTGAAAGCAATCTTTTCAATATAAGAATATTTAAATTCATCATCTGACAAACTTTGAATCATGTACGATACTAGTTTCTCGTTAACTTGATCATCACATTGCATGAGGATAGCAAAAACTACTTCCTTTGTGGCATTAGTATATATAATAAATTCTTTCTCAAAATATGGCTTTGCTAAAACCAGTGTGGAACTGATTGCTTTCTTGACCCTTACAAAATAATTTTCAATGTCATCAGTTCAAGAAAAGCAGCGATACTGCTTAAGAATTTTATGAATCGGTTTAACCATTACAACAAAATCAGGAGCAAACCTATGGACAAAGTTGATAATTCCCATAAAGGCTTGAACCTCCTTTTTTGAAGTAGGAGAAGGAATATTTAAGATAGCAGTAATCCTTTCAGGATTTATGCTTATTCTTGAATCAGAGACAATGTGTCCAAGGAGCTTTCCCTTGGTAACATCGAAGATAGACTTAGAAGAATTTAAAGAAATGTCAAATTTCCTGCATCACATGAGAACCTTTCTAAGATGACCAAAATGATATGATCGATTTTTTGAATACACAGTTAAGTCATCAAGATAAGTTTCAATAATTTTTCTAATCAAATCATCAAAAGATATTTGCATAGCTCTTTGGAAAGAGGCACATGCATTAGATAAGCCAAAAGGCATACATTCATAAGTGAAAGTGCCCCAACATGTAATAAAAGTGGTTTTATATTTATCTGTCCTTTTTACCTTGATCTGATTGTAACCAAAAAAGTCATCAAGTAAGGACATCATCTGTGACCCTACAACTTGTTGTAAAATCATTTCCATATTAGGGAGAGGAAAATGGTATTTTATGCTAGCTCTGTTCAATGTGCGAAAATCAATGCATAGTCTGATTTGACCAGCTTTTTTTCTGAATGGGAACCAAATTGGAAACCCACTCAAAATACTTAACAAGGAAAATTATCCCAGCTTTCAAGAGTTTTTTCAGCTCCTTTCGAATGGTTGTTTCAAGTGTGGCATTAATGGGTCTTTTTTTTTGCCTAACCAGTTTTATGCCCTCCTTGATAGGAATGGCATGTTGTATAAGAGCAGGATCAAAACCACGAAGATCCTCATAAGTCCAACCAAAAACATCTTGAAATTCATGAAGTAACTCAGTGAACTTCAATTTTTCTTTATCAGAACATTGGGCACCTATTTTAACATTCTTTGGGGGATCGGGTGTCCCAATGTTCAAGGAAATGCTTTCACCCACTTTCCTTTTCGACTCCTCTTATTTGTGTTTTTCTTTGTTTCATGCATCACTCGATGAAAATGAACTTTCTGGAGGATTCAAACCCTTTGTAATTTTGTTATCTTCCATTGATATAATTTCCTTAGGCTTATAAGGTTCATTTTGTATGAAATCATAGATTCTCTCATCACTAGGGAAGACCTACCATGACTCTACATTGTCAGGGATATGAGGACAATACAAATATTGAAAGGTGCACTCAGGTCTTTATGGCAGAATTTGCCGAGTAGGAGAGCCTGCAAAACATTGAGTTTAATTCCCTTTTAACATGAGTGATGTTGAAAGATAGCAAGTTCGAGGTAAGCCCCCAAATAGTTTGGGTGTATTTTTTCATTAACTTGTTTATGGGAGAATATATCTTATGTACAAGGTTTACAACAAGTTCAGAGTCACCAAAAACTATGAGGTGACCACAACCTAAATTATAGGCATTTTCAATGCCTAGCAGTAATGCTTCAAATTTTGTGACATTGTTTGTGCAAGCGAACTCTAACCTATAGGAAAAGTTGTGAATTTTACCCACAGGAGAGTACAAGATAATGCTAGCTCCATTTCCTTCATTGGAGCAAGAACCATCAAAGTGCATATGTCACATCCCATATTCTAGGTCGATTTGTTCCAAGGTAGCGTTGTCCTCATCGGCAAAGATGGAATACACTCCTAGGTCCTCCTCGATATAATTTACATTAGGTTGTGGGATGCTTTCTATATAAGGTGAAATTATTCCCTCCCTTAAGACTATGATGTTATTCCCATTCCTAGGAACGGATAAGTGTGTCCCATCGAGTGAGAGGTATCCACCTGTTAAGGCTTTCCAATCTCTTCCTAAAATGATTGAATAATTACTCACTGGCATGTCAGATACCTAAATATTAAGGGTTATCCTTATTTCAGGATGCGTTCACAAAACCAAGGTCACATCCTTGATTTCACCTATGGTCGATTATTTTAAACTATTATAAGAGAGAATGCTTCTGGCATTTTCATTTGTACAATAAAATCCTAGCTCCTCCATAATAATTTTCAACATTACACTTGGGCTCGAACCACCGTCAATTAGAAAACAATGGGTTATTTTGTCCATAATATTTACAGAAATGAAAAATGGAGGATTTTTTTACAGGATGTCTAAAACTATGTAAACCTACTTTATTCACAATTGAGTCCTCCTTGTCTGCCTCTTCAAAGAGATTGGCTACAGTGGAATCTTTTCCTTCCATGAAATTCTCTAGATGCTTTTGTTGCTCAAGGGCGGAAACCATGTCTAGGAGGGTAGAATCATCTTTGATATTAGCTAATTGATTAAGAATGTTGTGTTTGGAAGAGGGAAGAGGGGAGGGAGTTCCTTGACTGTATGAAGTTTCAGTAACCTATACAGTGGCAGTGGGTGAAGATGAGCTTGGGCTAGAAGAAGAATGAGGGGGATCATATTTTCCTTTCAAAGCATAGGATTTAATCATAGTGTTTATGATCATGACATCCTTTGGTTCTACAAAATCTAGAACAACAATGGTAGTTTCAAGCCTTTTACCAAAGATTTTATCTCCAGCACTCTTCTTTACCTCACAAGTACTTTCCTCATGGTGCTCCTCACAAAAGTTACGCCAATTGAAAGGCATGATGGCTTTAGGTTGAAATTTTTTTTCATTAGGATTACTAAGGGGTGGCGAACAAGAAGATGAGGCCCCAGGGGTAAGTGAAGGAGATGAGGCAAAAGCAGTAGTTTTACCTTTGTCTTGCACATGGGGGGCCTCGGTTTTAAGTCATTTGCTAGCATGAGAGGAATGAACAGGTGAATGTACAGGGGAAATTTGAGGATTTGGATTTACAGGTGGAGGAGGAGGAGGCAATGACAATTTGGCCCAGCCAAGATGGTGGGAGACTTCTAGATGAAAAATCTCCTGCTATCCATCATTTTTGGGAACTTCTGGTTGCATAGATACATGGGGAGGTACAGGAATATCAGGGATATTTTGAGGCTGGAAGGGAGGCCTCTCTGGTCTAGGTTTAACCATCCCTTTCCCAATCCAATTGAAAACCCCAGCTTGAAAAAGTTGTTTCAAATCCTGAGGATCGGCATCAAAATGAATTGAGAATCTGGTCCTTCTAGGCCCTCTATTCTAGTTACCTCTTCCCCTATTGTTTATGCCATGACTGCCTCTACTAAAGAAACTCATCTTATATGTAGAAATTCATTAGAAACTATCCCTTAACAGACCATACATGACATTCTCTTTATATGAAACAAAGTTTGGGTCAAAAATTGACATAAGACCCATGCAATTCAATCCATAATAAATTATTTAATAATTGTCAAGTGAGCACGAAGTGAAATGGGGTTCATGGGATATCTGGAGGGATTGTAATGAGAGAAAAAGTGGTAGTATGGCAGGGAGTAAGAACATGATTATTGCTCAACAATTCATTAAATAACTAAATGTGCAGTCAATACCAAAATATATCAGCTACCACCTATTTGTGTCTCATATCTTTATCACTGTCATATAGAGTGTTTAATTTATTTTATAGAACAGGGCATGTAAAAATTAAATTAGGATCGTGAGGGGGGTATAATGAGCGAAAAAGTGAGAGTATGAGAGGGAATAATACGGATATTTTTCATAAAAAATAAATTAAATCAAATAGCAACCATAACTATGTTTAGACCACAATCCAATAAGCATCAACTCTAAAACCAAAATCATTTAGTTGTCCCTTATTTACAAACAGAATGCTTGCTAACTTTAATAAAAAGACAATTCAATTTCCTAGAATTATTCAATTATATCAATCATTGCATTTTATACAATAACTATGCAACATCATATTAAAACTATTGCCAATTTCACAATAACATCATAACCATTTGAGCCATAGTCCTTCTTGTTCCAATGCAAACCCTTTTCCTTTTAAAACAAAATTGAAATATCCATAGTGACATTAGTAAATTTGGGTCAAATTTCGACGGTGCGTTCGAGGCAATTTCCACTTTATATTGTCAGGAGAATGAAAAACAATGGACGCCCTCAAACATCGTTTCACGTGACGTCTCTTTTCTGACGCAATAACTATCGTCTCTATTGCGACATTTCATGCGGACATGTGTCATCTCAGATTTGACTATCCAAACCCCATATAGTCGTCGCTACAGCGAGGTCAGAGACATCGGAATTATGACGTCCTGTTTCCTCGGTCTCCACTACATGGACACTATGGGAGCAACGTACCATATGTCGCACTTCCAACGTATGGTAACGTCACTCAACCGACAGTCATCTATTTATCTCCGACGTATATGCAATGTGAGTGATGTTACCATACGTTGCAATTTCGATGTATGATAATGCCACTCAACCAATGGCTAGCTATATATCTCCGACGTATGTGACATGGGAGCAACGTTACCATGCATCGCAATCCCGATGTCATGTAGGTATTTAAAAAAAATGTCAATTGTCAATCGCAAGGTCTCTTGTCTCCAACCTCAATGACCTCACAAGGAAAATGGTTACAATGAAACTCACTAGCTACAACTAATGGTATGTTGTTCCAAGTCGCTATTTTCATTTATTTTTCCATGGGACCATCTATGGAAAGTGCCCCTAAATTCTCCACACAAGCAACCTACAACTTGAAACAGCTCAAGAACCATGAGTCATTTCTATGAGAATTGTGCTTCATTGGATTTATCTTCATATGACAATGTTAAAGACACCCTTCTCCATAAGTCCTTAACCATATAAGCATGAATAATAGAATATTTTGTATGAGCTTGTTTGCACATGTATTAAAGAACTGGATTTGGATCTAGGGGTCAAATCATGAGGTCTCTCGTATTCAACCTCGATGACTACTTGGGATGATGTACCCAATGAAACTCACTTATTGCAACTAATATCATGATGTTCCTAGTCATGTGTTGCATTTTTTCCCTTGGGACCATTTAGGGAAAGTGTCCTTGAATTATCCAAGTAAATAAGCTACAACTCAAAACAACTAAATAACTGTGAGTTGGTTCAATAAGTAGTATGCTCCATTAGATTCATCTCCATGTGACTATTTCCAATAGCACCCTTCTCTATGAGTCCTTGGACATGCAAATGTGCATAAGAAAAAATAATGGATGAGGTCATTTCCATATGTGTTAAGGCACCAAATTTGGATCAAAGGGTTAAATAACAAGATCTCACACATTCAACCCCGATGACTACTCAAGGATGATGGCCCCAATGAAACTCAATTTTTGCAATTGATGGCATACCGTTTTGAGTGTTGGTTTGCATTTTTAACCCCTTGGACCATTTAGGGAAAGTGTGTAAGAAATGTCTAGGAAAGTAAGCTACAAATTGAAATTAATCGACATTATGAGTCAATTCAATGAGTAGTTTGCTCCATTGTAATCATATTCATGGAATAGTGCCAATGATGGCCTTCTCCATGAGTCCTTGGCCACAAAATCATGTATATTAAACGATTTTGGAGGATGTCATTTCCACATGTGTTAAAGCACCAAATTTTTCTATGGTGTTTCTTGGGCCCTGTAGTTAATTAGAAATGTCATTATGTTATAGGACAAGTTAATATCCACCTCCAAGTTTTCTATAAAATAAATTTCTCTTATGAAGGACTCAAGGTACTTTGCCAGAAAAAACCTTAGCAGAATATAAGCACACTTGAGATTAACAAAACAAAAGCATGGGGATTTTTTGATAGGGCTTGTTAAAGCAACCCCAATACATGTAAGGCTATAGGTGCACTTTGTTTTTTTTATTCAAGCAACATTTCTTTCGAGGCTACTTTGTGTGGAGATACTAACAATTGGGATAAAATGAAAGCACTTGAAACATTGATAAGAATTACAGTAGAAATAAATATTGATTAATTATAGGTTTTTGCTTACTCAAATTTGGTTATAGATTAGATGTTGGGGAACCATATAGAATACAAAATATTTGTTTCCATCCAATTTATAACCAAATAAAGTTGTTGGAGGGAATATTATCTCATATATCTTATTATCACATCTATAAGGAGAAAAACAACTTAGTCGATGCCCTGTCAAAAATATCTTTGTAGATATAGCATACTACCATCAAAATGGTAGAGTAAAGGGAAGGGGAAAATCCCTACCCCCTGTCTCCATATATTTATTTAAATGAGCTCTATCCATTTTGGATAATGGATTTAATTTCCTTATTTTTTTTGAAAATTTTTTCTACTTTCTTTTTTTGTATATCAAGAGGCTGCAATGGATAATTTTATTATGGTTTTCAGGGTGAATTTTTCAAATTGTAACACCTATCTAGGCTTTTTTGCTTATGATGTAATATGTTTGGGGACAACTTATTTTGAGATAATAGATTTCAAATTCATTCAATTATATTGGAAGAATATCAAGAGCTATTCTTGTTAAGTTTTTCTTTCATGTCATAGTGCACTTTATGAGTGTAACTTTACCATTTTTATTTCAACATAAAAATGTTATGGATTTTTCCTCTGTGTGTGTGTGTGTGTGTGAAAGAAGTATACTTCTTGCATATATTGTATGGAATAAGGAAATTATGTGGATGGATTGATGGATGAAGAAACTCTAGTGGATTACTGCTCAAGTCCTTTAGAAGACATGAATATTTTTTCTACACAAGAAGAGGTAGTCTATTCTTGGAAGATTGAAAGGGATGAATCAAGCATGGATATAGTTTATTGAGATATGTTAGTACTTCCTTCCTCAATTGTTGAGTGGTCATGCATCTGCTACTAGATTCTTGTTTCCATTGTGATGTGACATAAAATGGGTTTATTTAGATCTAGATTAAGGTCAACGGGGAAACTTCCAAACATTACAGCACTAGGAGAAGCATTCATATGGCTAGCTTCAAAACTTAAAGATCCATATCGATGCATGCATTGGGTTTTTTCATTTCTAGATGAGGGATATGTTAGAATATGTTTTAATTTTGTTTAGTGGATTGATGTAATCTTGTAACTAGTGTCATAATGATGATCATTATAACATCATTTGTGGGGAACTTATACATGTAACTAAGCTTCACTAGACTTTAGTAACATTTCACATGTGTACACATAGGTAATTTTGGGGAGTTATTTGCCTAGTGACCAGCCCCTCATGCAATGGTGACCTGCACTACTAGGTCATTTTCATCCACCACTTCTCCCTTATCTCTTAATGAGCTTATTTCTTACCTTTATGGTTTGGTGTTTCTTGTTAGAAAAAAGAGGATCACATAGCAATAATATAAAATAGATGCAGAAATAAAACACACAAGATACACAATACAATAGAGACACAAATATACATGGTTCACCCAATATGGGCTATGTCCACCAAAGAAATGATCTATCCCTGTTCAAGAAGATGGAACTCATATTTTTGTGATCATACCATATTCATACCTATCAACTTATGGTAATAGAAGTGATTCCTGGGATTTACTTATGTTTCTACATATGAGATACAAGGAGCTTTGTACACATATGATGTAAGCTTATTGCCATTCACCTATATGTGGTAATGTGAATGCCCCTTTATTCCATATTCATTGCACTCATCAGGTACATACATCACACAATAGGAGTAAATAAGTTTATACATGTATTACTAGTCCATGGTATTGGTTCATATGAGTATCAATTAAATGGAAATCATGCATGCAATGGTTGTATAACCTCTACTGCCAAATTAAATTGGTTTTAGTAGTAGGTTTATCATTGAGTAGGTGTTATAGGATAAATCTGTAAGTGCAGACACAAACCGATCTCCCTAGATCCACCTGGATCTAGAACAAAACAAGACAGAATGATACTCTTTCCCTAGATTTAACTATTGAATATACTAAGAGGCATGATTAAAGAACATACCTTGTAATCGCTTCCTTTGGTCTTTGTTGTTCCTGCTTCACTCCAACGCTCTCGTACAGTCAAGATCAAGACAATACAAACCAATCGAAGTGAAGAAATCTCAATCTATCTAACAGCTAATCTATGTATATGATCAAGGAGTTATACAATAAAGTGCAATTAACTTTATGGGAAAGGGACACATTACTGTATTAATTGATAGAAAGAATGGATTACAACCTAAGCCTTGATGTTGCAAACCTCCTTTCTATGGCCCTTAGTTCTGACACACACACTTTCTCACTTGCATGAAGAAGATCAACCACCTTTGATAAACTTGCTGGAGTTCCCTAGCTGTTGTAGCTTCAGTCCTTCATACAATCTTTCACTAATTCTCCAATGTCTCTCTTGCTTGTTTGCTTCTAACCTTTTCCATGAGAATCCACTCAATATATAGGAGAGAATGAATTGGTT